>OX375868.1:36965950-37016770 GCA_947359475.1 Heligmosomoides polygyrus bakeri
GTCGACATCGGAGTGATCTCACAAAAATATTCATAACTCAGCAAGTTTCTCAGCGCTGTTTATCTACTTTTCAAAAAGCTAGCGGGATTTTTGAATTTCGAAAAAACTTGCTGAGTTATGAATATTTTTGTGAGATCACTCCGATGTCGACGGTAAAGGGTCGGTCCGAGATTCAGTTCACGACTTCCGAAAATTGATCATATCCCGGCTATTTTTTCGAAAATCGAAAATCCCGCTCGCTCATCAAAAAATAGAGCAAATGTGCTCTCTAACCATGTAAGAACCGTTTTCCAAGAAAGGGGTCTTCATGCGGGGCGGGGGGGGGTTCGATTTTCGGTACGTATTTTCGCGACATGGAACCGAAATTGAACCTCCTCTGCCGCGCATGAATACCGAACTTTTGAACATTAATTCTTACATAGCAAGAAAGGGCTCTTCCTCTAGTTTCTGAAAAGCTAGCGGGATTTTGAAACTTCGAAGAATTGGTCAACTTATGAATATTTTTGTGAAGCCACTTCAATTTTTTTCGCTCAAAAATCGAACCAGCAGCGAAGCGTGACGACTCCTTTTCTGGAAAACGATTTCTACACCATGAGAAAGGGCGTTTTATCTACTTTATGAAAAGCTAAAAGAATTTTCAAAATTCGAAAAACTTACCGAGTTATGAACCTTTTTGTGAACGTTCAATTTTATGCTCCGATGACGTTGGTGCAAAGTCGACCAGAGGTCGATTCAATCTGTTCTGTCCAGAAAATCACAATTTTTTCACAGTGAATTGATCAAAACTTCTAGATTCTTGTGGTTAGATTTTATCCGTATGGGTGATCTGCTTCGAATAAAAAATAATATTTTCATGAAAAATGAGAATTTTGTATGCGATCCATCCTCGTCATATCTTCATCGCAGCGGAGAAGCATAGTTTTTATTGTATGTTAAGCATGACTTAAAATTTTATATGATGCAATTCCACTCTCTGTCGTCCTGTCCTTCAGAAGGCAGAAAAAAAATTTCCAGCGAGGAGTCCATCCATATTTCAATTGCGATTGGTCATGTCAGAGAACGCAGTGGCCGCATTAAACTGTCGTAAAACGGAGATTTTTTGAAGCTCCTGGAAAATTCATAAAGCTTTAGTAGATGTGTTTTCTATGCTTTAAAAGGAAGGTTCTAAAAGTAACGTGTTCCATGTGATTAGTGTGTCGATATCTTTTCGGTAAATCGAGACGTCTGATCATATAGAATATCGTTTCAGAGAAACATAGTTTTATCACTGTGTGTCCAACGGGCTTAAAATTTTATAGGGTGCGATTTCATCTTCTGATGCTGTTTCCTGCAGGAGAGAAATTACTTTTCAAGCAAGTCCGTCCTTCGGTTGCCATTCCGTCATCGACTCGAAGAGCGCTTCAAAAATCTTGTAGGGAAAGCACTTAGGTCGTCCTCAGTAATTAACACTTGAAATTTTATACAGTGCAATTCTGGAAGTAGATGTCGCTCATCAGGCAGAAAACTACCATGTCCATGACGTCCTGGGAAAATCTGAAAAAATGAAAATCTCTCATTGACCATAAATCTGCAGACAGGAAATCTTTATTTTTCACTGCACAGTAATCGGCATTTAAATTTTTTTTGATATTCAATCCTATTTTCATATAATTATATTCAATAAATCAATGAGATCATCTGTGGAGGAAGCTGCGAGCGAATTTCCACGTGCTAGTCGTAAGCGTCGAAATCACATCTGGAAAGATGAACCTATTAAAGGGTACAAAAATCACATTAAAAAATTAAAAAAAATCAATGGAGATAAGAAATAAAACGAAGAAAAACGAACCTGAAGAATAGGGGGGGTCGTACCAAATCCGTTCCCGAAGGGGGGGGGGGGTCGTAAACTTTCGGCAAAAATCGAACCCCACGCTTGACCCTGGTTCGGCCCTCGGTAGCCCTCGCATACTGACCACAGAACTCGGGCGGGGGTTCTGTGCGCCACTTCAGGGTGACGTCCTTGCCTTTACACTGATTCTATTGCGACTTGTGATCGTGGTTTTGTGACGAGGTTTCTCCATCAGCCGGCCTGTCAACCTGGGCCTGACGCTGGAACCGTTGCCATTTTTGCAATTTTTGCAGGGCATGGCGTGCCGGAGCCGGGAGTCAAACCTGTGACCGTTTGTGCATGAAACTACACTACTAACCACTAGGCTAACTCGGCTCATGCGCGGATGTCAACTCGTTAGCCCAAATATTGCGGCACGTGCGGGCGTATGATGAGCGCTCGCGGCTTGGCGGAGGAAGGATAACCGCGATCACAGTAATGCGCAGTAAGCTTCAAAATATTTACTTGAGAAGTATGGAAAATGATCTTACAAACACGATAGAATAGCTCGTAATCGACATTGGCTCCTTTACTGTGAATACAGGGCGGATTCATGTTTAAGCTGTGCGCGTCTCAGAAGCTGTCTACACCTGCGCGCGTTATCTGTTTGCTGTTATCGGACGAAGATTGATAATTTTGGATTTAAACGTTATCGTGCTTAAACATCTTGTAATCATCATCTGTTATGACAGAGCCGTGGCTGACGTTTGGGTTGTTGACCTTGTTACTCACCGACCGTTTCGAACACCTAATTCTCTTGTTAATGAAGTATTCATTTCCTATGGTAACAGCCAGGAAAGGGTCACTGTGAACACGACGGTATCATGTTTCTTCAGTTTTTATTCATGATAACATAACAACACTGGGCAAGACACTATTCCTTCCAAATAATTTTTGCTTTCCTGCACTTTATATAATAGTATAAATAAATGAAGTAATTCTGAGGACTTTCCTATAACTAAAAAGATATGAATATTATGACCATTCGTATAGCGTGACCAATTCGGAGTATGTACTTCAACAAATTTTTGAATTTTTTCGAAAAAACACAGCTTCCATTTTTTTACGTGTCCGGTAACTACGAAAAGTCTCCAGGTCAATATGGAAAGCCTAGGTGAAGTTTTCGCGTTTGCAGATTCCTCGCATTTCTGCTTCAAACGGTTTGAAGGTTTCTGCGTGAGAAGCTACTGAGATTGCGCCTTGTACTTCTTTCATGAGGCCCATATTTAGATCATCGACAGCATCAGTGCCGTTCTCATGAAGTCTCACAAACGAAGAGGACTGACGCCTTGGCAATGACGACAAAAACGACTGACCTAATGGTGCAACTTAACACACGGAACAACGCTCTGACAAAATTTCATGTTTATCATAAATCTTTCTTATCTAACAATAGCAATAGTATACCGGTATAACCAGACGTGGAACACATCCAAGTGACATTTCAAAGGGCAGAGATGACAACGTTGGAACAAGCAGGATATGGCTGATCTAGTTTGCGAAAAGGTAGTACATGAGGGCGAAAATGACGGCGAACAAAGCCGGGTAGATCAGCTTGTCCAGAGGGCCGAACGGATTCGGCGTCCTGTAAAATAATCGACTGGTTGGATGATTCTGATCTACATTTATCAAACAAACACACAGAGATTCTGTAGCTTCCTGTTCAATGCATGAGGCATGTGATATAAAACGATTTAGACATTTACGGTTAGCTGTGAGTTTATGAAAACGAAACTTTGGGAGAGACAGTTCCTAGAAATTTCCAGAAGTAATGACTAATCCCGGATTCTATTCTGTCATTCTGCTACGAATATTTATTCAACAGCTTGCATATCGCCTTGCCTTGCTAACCCTGGAAACTGAGGGGCCTCTGGAATCTGTGGCGCCTTTTAACAGTGAACTTTTGCACCGCTGCATGGAACGCGGCAGCAGGTAGAATGCCTACCTCTTATACAATGCTTTCCTATACTTCTACAGAACCAGGAATCGTACTTTGCAATGATAATCCGCATCCGTTGCTAAAGGGAAAAACACAATCGAAACGACATAACTCCCACGACAAACCTTTGCTTATTGTCGGTGGCAGTGGAGTTCCATTTCTTCTTATCGTACGAATACAACTGCTTCTCTTCCTGAAGATAAAGCTAATTGCAAAAAGAACCTCGTTCACTCAGCAATTCAAAGATGGTTTGCGGACACAGTTCTATTGCGTGTTTAAGGGAGGACTTTCTCTCAGACCAACAGCGGTTAAGTGAGTCACTCATGATGTCGAACTGTAGGCTTTCACTGAGCTATTCCTTAAACTGTATGTCAGCTTCTTCACGCAAGCACTAAAAATTAGAAGTAGATTCGTGTTGACTGCCTACATCAACGATCTCTCCGACAAGGTAGTTTTTTCGCATTTCACGAGCATCTGTTGAATGCCCAACGTCCTCGAACGACTCGGTGGCGTCTCGTCCAGCGACCTCGAGGAGTACTTCACAGCCACCTGGATGCTGAAATTAAACAAAGGTTGAAAAAGGGCACATGTGTTGTCAGTATGGGGGGCACTCCCTCCTAGGCACGGACTTCTTCAATTTAGAGCTCACACTATGTAGGGCAGCATGGCCGCCGCTTTCACATCACTGCACTCCCTAATACACCGCACCGCGTGTATTCTGTCCTGATATTCTGATTAGAATAACTTCAGGGTTGTTCAAATTCATGCTGAATTCCAAGTTCCAAGTTATTTTTGGACAAATCCATTGTTCTTCCGCTTATCCAAAGACCTTGACTTGGTTTGCTTGCTGAGGAAACTTAGATAATGGGCGGATGAAAACGATTAGTTTTCGGCGTTCGCCAGTTTTTTCTTCAAAATACACCATGTATTTTATCACTGCTGGATAACCTATCGATTTGCGACCTTCTGGCCGTCGTTCGTGCCATTATTACACATTTAACACCTTAGTAAGACGAGTTGGTAGAATTAGAAAGAATTGCTAATTAAAGATTGTGAGCTTTATTAACATCAAAAACTATTCCCTAGGGATTCTCTTGTGCTTATTTGTTTATTTTTATTCTCCTAAAAATTTCTTTCATTGGTGAAATGGTCGTGATACCGCTGAGAATGCTCGTCCGCCGTATGGGAATTATCTCGAACATGCCTTTCCATGCCGCTCTTACACTGGGAAACTCTATCAGCCTCCTATCAGGCCACTCTCCACCTTTTCAGCCATGCGCTACGCTACAACGCAGACACCAAAGTCCATCGTGGTAAACAAAGCGCCATGAAGACACTGGGTTGAAGGAAAGGAAGTGAACTTCGTTCAGTGTCATCGACAGGACCGACGAGTACACCCGTCCTTCTAGCCTACAGTGTGGCAAAAACTCGTGTATAAATTTTCCTTCCTTAATTTTTCATACGTAGGAGCAATTTACCTCTTCTTCACCAATCTTTGGAGCTATTTTTAAGCTATGTACTGCAAAATTTTGCATCTTACCGTTGCTAAGGAATAGGTAACCAGCAAAAACACAGAAAGCTCGTACGCCACCTGCGGCGCTCGATGTGATCTTTCAGTTCACAAACTTTCAGCTCTTACACACTCCAAAGTCAACGGTGCACAATGCCTTTCGGGCTTCAGGCAAAGTTGCAAAGCTGCCTCGCGTCCCGCATTCTTTGACGTCCAGCCGAACGGAAGAGTGTTATGACTGCACTTCTCTCATCAACCGTCATCGCCACTTCCATCGACCGACTCCACGGTTACGAAGGATGAGAACTATTGCGTCTACGACAATTTGGTGCCCCATAAGCACCAGGCTCACTGCGATGAGGTGCTCGAACTACAGCCGAAACGCCTTCATCACGACGGAAAGGAGTTGCTTTCCTTTTGGTGGGAAGCCAAAGGCCCAGTATTTTGGGAATTATTTGCTACCGAATAGGTGGCGATGCCCATTCCTCCCAGTGGTGCCACTGGAGACCGTTCGCTCTGTGAACTAAGCCGAACACAGACACTCGAGTGCTCTCGACAGGCCCTTGTGACAGGCCGACCTACGAAGACCCATGTCACGTCACATGATGCATGTCAGTCCCAGGACCACCAGTAGTGTCGGAATAATCGCAGACTGGCTGCTCCGATCAAGCCCAGGACAAGTTTTGTTTTCACGTCGTCTGTGGACAGACGACGTGAAAACAAAATTGCGAGAGAAGAAGTCGCCCTATCACGTATTTCTCGCCGAAAGGACAGCCGAGAGCTGGCAAAAGTACCAAGAAGCGAAGAAAGCTGCAAAGAAGGCCGTGGCTGTTACAAAAGTCTTTCATTATGAAGATGTCAAAGAGAAAGCACGAGTCACGCGATGGTGAGCAGTATCTGTAACGACTTGCTAAGAATTGCCACGGCAGACCGAGGACATTGAGAAGTTCTTCGGTTCTTCAATGATGAGAATGGCCGTCTTCTTACGGACCGCAAGAAGGCATTGAAGTGATGGCGCAACCACTTCGAGAAAATCTCGACGGTAGAATTTCCCCATCCAGCCATCCCTTCAGCGGCCCTGACCACGGCCCTGTTCAGAAGACCACCGTGGAGGAGGCAGAAGCGGCTCTGAAGAAGATGAGGTCAGGCAAAGCGAGCGGGCGCGACGACGTGGCGGCTGACCTGTGGAAATCAAAGTCTTGGTACCCGGCTGAGTGGTTGGCGAAATTCTTTAATCAGGATGTAGCAGAGGAGAAAGTGCCTGACTGTTAGCCCCAAAGAACGAGTCGATTCCGATTTGGAAGAAGAAACCGAGGTGACTATCGAGTCATGAACTTAAATAGGGACATTCTGCGGCAGAGATATCCCGTAACCTTTGCAGCGTTTTTGACGGACTCCTTGCGAACGAACGGTGAGGCTGTGCTTCGAAAAATTCGCTTCTGGCGATTTTGATCTGGAAGGAAAAGCGGGTCGCGGGTGCAGGTCGTCGCTTGACGATGAAGTTTTGAGGACAGCCGTCGAAGCAAATCCGGAAACGAATACACGTACGTTAGTAGAGGACATTGGTGTGCATCATAGTACGGTAGCAAGACATTTCCCCGATGAGGGGCGGAAAGATGAGCAGTGTCTGGCACGTTTCGACTCTTGTTCCAACCTGCTAGTTCGCTTTAGAAATGATCCTTTTGTAAGTCGTACTATAACTGTAGACGAAAAATGGGTTCTTTACTATAACAGGAAGCTGGGACTTGTCTGGGTGGATAAGGATGCTCCTTCAACATCCTTCCCTAAACCCGACTTTCACCATAAAAAGCTATGCCTACTTTGTGGTGGTGTTGTAAAGGTGTAATCCATTACAGCTTGTGCAACCTGGTCAGTATACATTGGATCCGAATGAAACATTTTCGGATATCCGATTCGGATATTGCGATCCGAATCATCCAAAAATCCGGGGTCCGCGAAATTGCCGTTATCCGAATCATGCAAAAATCCGGGGTCCCCGAAATTGCCGTTATCCGAATCATCCAAAAATCCGGGTCCGCGAAATTAGCCTTATCCGAATCATCCAACTATCCGAAGATTTTCGATTGGATCCATTGTATCGAATGAATCATTTCGGATATCCGATTCCGATATCCCTATCCGAATCATCCAAAAATCCGAGGTCCGCAAAATCGCCGTTCGGATATCCCTATCCGAACCATCCAAAAATCCGAGGTCCGCAGAATCGCCGTTATCTGAATCATCCAAAAATCCGGAGTCCGCAAAATCGCCGTTATCCGAATCATCCAAAAATCCGGGGTCGGCAAAATTGCCGTTATCCGAATCATCCAATTATACGAAAATTTTCGATCGGATCCAATGTATACTGGTCAGGCAGTCACAGCAGAGACTTACTGTTGTGATTTAGACCAACTTATGAGAAGTTGCAAAAACTGTGGCCAGCAGTGGCGATCAGAGGAGGGCCGCTCCTGTTGCAGGACAAGGCAAGGCCACACACCTCACAAATCACTCGGTGAAGATTGACCCATTTAGGTATCGAAGTTCTCCCTCACTCACGATATTCTCCCAACCTTTCCCCCACTGACTTTCTCTTTTCAGCTCTTGATTCCCTTTTGCATCAGAAACAGTTCACTAGTTTGACCGATGTTAAATGTGCCCTCCTTGATTTGGTTAATTCCTGTGATCTCAGTTTCATTGTCAAGGACTAGATTCATTACCTTTTCGTGGGCAAAAATGGATAGATTCTGGCGGTTTTTACCTTGATTAATAAAGTTGTGTTTAAGCTGAACTGTAGCAATTTGAAGTAAGCGGTCCGTTTCGACGACTTATTTTGCTAGTAAACGAAAATGCAGAGAGGCGGCTTCACGTAGTTCGTTCTCTTACAAGTGTTTTCCTCCGTTTTGAACTGACTTGGAAGTCTCGATGAATCAGTACAATAAAGAGTTAATATTAACAAATAATTTGAGTGCAGTCAGCTCAGCATTCATCACATATAAGGATAAAGGACGGCGTTATTCAATCCCTTCTGGGATGGGCCAGCGCATTCTATTCTATGGGATGTCGTGGAGGCGACATGAATGCGTATTTGGCCATACAATGACTTGCGGTGGCCAGCCGATGAACAAGTCAGCGCTCTATCCTTCCCAGACAAGTCTGGTACCAATTCACCGACCCCGGAGGGATGGAAGACTTGGTTGGCCTGGGCGGAAAATCCGAACCAGGAACCTGGTATCGGGTGCACGCGGCAGTCGCGCCTCCTCCGACTGCGCTACACGCGCCCCATCACGTATAAGATTCTACAATAGCCCAACTCGCACTACTCGCACTAAAAGAAAACCTCCAAGGTATGTCTATATCTTCGTTCACGAGATGACTTTCATCAAGAGTGTAATTATGCTGGTTTGTTTGCTTTCGAATAGGAATATCCTTTGTTCCCCTTTCCAAATTTCTTTCCTTCATTGCATTGTTTGTGTTGATTTTATCCACTCTTACAGAGAATAAACATGAGAAAATTGATCCAGTAGTGAGTCACGCATGAGAAGAACTCCAACACACCTCATCAAGGAATTTCGTGACATCGTAGACCTTGTTTCCAATGACAAACCAGGACGACTTGTTCGAGTTGTGCTCGGCTACCTCTTTCCTGGTAAGCTTTGTCGTCATTGTACCTAGAAGAGACCGTGCAAACGTGTATGTTCTGCGAAATTGTTCATCCCTAAGATGGGGCACATGAAAAATGCAGATCATGTTGGAGCGAACCAGAGTCAAGCACATAGCACGAAAGAAGACGCGAGCTCATTTTGCACAGAAGCGAACGAAAAATGGAATACACAAAAATAAAGGTCAAAAAACGATGCGGTCACAAAAAAACCACCACTGGATGTCAAAAAATCAGAGTTCATTTGCAAAAAAAAACCGCTCTTGAAAAAGTACAGAACTCCGTACAATGTAGAAATTTTTAAACAAAAAATCGTGCTGTTCAGAGATTTTCGTATTCAACATACTGATGTCGAAACTTATAGAAGAAGAAGCTGTTCTTTACCGTTGTATGCACATGTATAATAGAGTACTTATAGTATTTTCAGAAATTGGCGATATCATGAAGCAAGGAAAAGCGGCAGGAACTGACTAATTTACGACAGCAGTACACTAGATTGAACACGTTTCCATCAGTGGTCATTCGATGTCAAATATGGGGTATTGATGATCTGATGGTATGGTATGATATGGTATGATATGATATGGTATTGATGACTATCCAGAGCAGTTTTGGAAGATGTGAACCGTATATTGCTAATGCCATCTTTAACTTTAACTATTATATAAACCCCGCTGCTATCGGACAGGGCTTTTAATGTGGAAAGGTAGACGTTTCGAATCTCGCTACTCATAAAAACTGTCCAATGAGAAAACTCGTTAATAATACTATTGATTGGAGGACAACACGCTCAGTGGTAGCATTGTAATAATACTGATCCATGAGAAGGATAAAGAATAACTGACAACGCCTCCTTTTTAGGATTCGCCACGCATTCTACTTCCACAGTATATGGCGAATGTAATTTGAGAGCGTAATAGGCCTAGGCAAATGCTTCAAGGAATACGACTTACTCTGTGCAATTAGCATAAAGTATGTATTTTAATTTCCTTCAATTCAATTGGTGGTTAGAATCACAGCAGAATTACAAATATGGAATACAGGACGATTAAAACTAGGATTTAAAAACATAACTGGAAGACAGCTATTTATACATATGAATTCAAGACGATCCAGCGATAGATCTGCCTATTTTTCTGCCTGTCGTAGGGTGCTCCCAATCTCAAATGGATTCAGGGAAATGATTTTCGTAAGGATGTTGAACTAGGCAATTATATACTTCTACCTTATTTATGTACTTCTTTACACAAGCTGTGTATAGCAAGAATTTTGGCCCGCTCCGAGCCGTTAGTAAGGTTTTCATGGCCTGCTTTATATAAAGAACTTACGCTTACAATCACAATATAATAGAACGCTTTCAGTAGATGTGTTTCTTTTGGCACAGGTGAAAAACGTAGTACGGCAACCTTTCTTCAGACCAATATGGTGCCTATGCACTGACTTCGCAGGGAAGGAAGGCTCGTCTGAACTAAGGGAGGGGACGCTAGCTTTGAATCCAGAATCGGAGAGCAGACGAATGTCAGCGCTCCTCTGGCTGCGCAAGCTGCGCCATACGACGATAATCGAAGCAGTGATTGTCAAACCGCAAGTTGCTTAAGTACTATCGGAAAAGGCACACAATAAGTAAATCAGACGCTCTCGGTCGCTGATGCCTTGGGTTCCAACTGCACCATCCCCATAAGTTGCGCATGCGAACAGCCACGCGTTTCCGCCGAAGCAGTACGGCACACACTCCCGGAGGCCCTTATCAGTCAGCATCGCGGACAAAGTGGCGTGGGATCCGTCACATGTCCTCCACTTGGGACTGCACAAGAACAGCCAACGAGGTTAGCACTCTCCTCAGGAAGACCGGACAAAGTACGGACACGGGGAGAGCGACACACCGAGGACTTCACGCATAATACAGGACAATTACGGGGATGGACGACGACTAGAAACCCTGGAGCACCCCTGGTGCTATCCTATACATCCAGGGTTTCTAGTCGTCGTTCTAGCGTTCAACGATTAGCGATTTATCGATTTACCGGATCTACCAGCAGTTTTCGTTGAAATTTTTAACGAAATTTAACGACGAAAATTGTCGTTAAATTGCGTTAACAGCATTTTACGCACCACTTCGGAAACTTTACTGCATCTTCATGTAAATACATTTCGCACGAATTTTTTGAGTAAGCTTTCACAGTGTCGCTGCGATACCGAAGAAACTCTATGAATACGTGAATCGATGAGAATAGACAATCAACATCGTCCTCATATTTCGAGAATTGTTAGCATTTTTTGTGCTTCTTGACCGATTTATTTGAACTGCCCCCCTTTTCTGTGCAGTCGTTTCGTATTTTTTCGAATTCCTAGGCCGTTTCTCGCGCTTGATTGCTACACAATCATTTTTCATTCCTCACAACCAGCCAGCTTTTCCACAGTTTTTTGTAGTACTTTTTCATAAGTGGGGTTGAAAAGACTAGAAGACGCGAAGAAAACGCTACGAAACACCAACAATGCGAAACTGTAGCAAACGAGATAAGGGAAGAAAAAAGCTCTTTCCATCTTCGGACGGATTCTTCGTACAGCATCAGCTGATTATCGGACTGCGTTAATACTACACCGAGCCCTGCCTAACTGACAGAGCGTGGCTACTGGTACTGTCATTGCTTCGCTTTTCTTGAACTTGGTGCCATGCACGCCAACGATCTCGTTTAACCTCTTCGTCTTCCTCGACGGCTCTCTTGGCTGTTTTCTTTAGGAGGGGCACAGTCAGAGCATAGGCAGCTAATGCGTGCCCGCATGCGTCAGTTACGAAAATGGGAAGAAATTGAGAAGGGCACAACATATTCGATCCTCAAGCAAATGTGCTGTACAATGTAGTAACAGTTGCTTCAAGAAAAAAATCAGAGTGGCAGTTGCTGAAAGTCGTAAAAGAGTGGCAGACAGTGGCAATTCTATGTGGAAGATTGGTAGATCTATGGACTTCGTAAAGTCCTCTCAAAGACGAACTGTACAAAAGAAACCGCTGTGGTAACTCCCTGATCTAAACTCTTCACTGAAATATTCTATAATTTTCATAAACAATGATAGCACTGTGTGTATAAGAATGTTGGGTTGCAAAAGTTTACAGTTCTCCTACACAACTTGTTCGATCAGCTAACATTTACGCTTCAGAATGGCATGGTGATAAAAAAGTCGCACTTGGTAACCATCTGAGTGACCAACTCCCTCGTTTCGATCGGAAGTTTACCTATGAAATTGTCAACATGCTACTGCGAAAATGTCAACTGAGAGCGGAGGGCGGAGCTGACTATCTAAAGGCCACTAGATATCTTGAGTAAGCAGGGTGATCAAGCTCGAAACCTTCTTATCCTAGCCGTTAGCATTTAACTATTACACTCCATTCATCATTGGGATAATAAAGACTCAAGATAAAAACAAAAATATGGAGTAAAAAATGACGTACTTGTCGAAGTACAGTCCATTTTCGACTTTCAGCAAATCTTGGCTTGAAGATTGTAGACTACTTCTATGCCTTCTTTAGCTGTCAACCAAGATTGATACCGGCTAACTAAATAATTGAGACTGCAATAGAAGCCGATATCAATCTTGGATGACAATTAAGAATACATAGCAATAGTCAAAAAATAACATTAAATTCTTAAGGATGGAAAACGGAAATTTCGAAGTTTCAAAGAAAAAGCAATACGGGTATACATAAAAGAAGAACACGCATCAGGACACCGGTTTCTCGGATTTGAAAGGCGAAGGGGGGCCCCAAACTTGTGTAGGGCAACGCAAAATACCAAGCGAACATGAGTAGAAGGAAATTCATCACCCTATCTTACCAGATAGATAGCCTCAGACTGATTAATCGTAAACAGGTCGGAGACTGCAGAGGAGGAATTGCCGCAGCAGAAGTGAAGGCAGATTGTAAATCACGGGACTTTTAACGACAACCGCTCGCTGCAATGCCTTCGCGGTGCAGGGTACTTGAGGATCGCATGTTGGGGAACTGGAGGATTCACTCAGAGCGGATGAAAGGCTGGATCTCCCAGCAGCACTGCTGCTCACGAACAGAACAGGAGAGAATGGGAACACCGGCCGAAAATCGCTCACGCAACGGGAATCTCGGGACTGCGGGGTTGGTCGCAGGGCGAGAGAAATCGATTCAACCGACGGCCTTGAATGATGGTGACAAGGATGGTTTGCGTCGACGAGGACATCAGAAGACGTCTCGGCCTTCTGGTCAGGAGACGTCTCTCTAACACTGGCTGAAGATGAGCAGCGTTTCGAATCCGGAGTTCTCTATCGCCGGAAAGCGAAAAAGTCTCGTGCTGCCTACCATGAGATGATTTGACCCTTCAAAACTTCAAAACCTTCAATTTTCAGCAGAAAATACTAAAGCTTCCGTAATTGTTCTCGCATGGCTAGTTTACGGCAACGATAAGCTTCACCACAACGGGGAATTAGAGACTGATTTGTCCACCAGCTGGCCATCGCAAGTTATTACAAAGGCCAAATGCGCATTCAAATTGCATCCACGAAATCCCGTAGAGGTAAAATGCGCGGAGCATCCCAAAAGAGATAAATTGATACCGTCCTTTATCATTTATACTTTTTCACGCGAATAGGGAATGACGGCTGTAAATCGATGGAGAACTCCTTCGAGAGTAAAATCTTCAGTGCTTGTTGTATAGCAGGGTATTACTTTCATTACTTACTGATTTCCAATAAGCAAAAATCGGACCGTTTTCGGACGGGTCACCCGAACATTAGTTTCAGAAAATCTGTCCACTTTGAAGGACCATAATTTTGGAATATCAAGTTTATGTGGGCTTCCCATCAGTCGCTCAATTACGTATCCTTCAACCTTTTCCCCACATTCCGTCATTGACCGCTTGCCCAGGAAGTGTTCGCAACTTGGTTCTCTCTCTTATTTGATCTTTGTGGAAACTGGCCGCTTTCATGTAGCGTCTCTATTCACCATTATTTGGGTCTTCCACGTACTCCCTCATCTTGTACCTGCAGCTGAAGTGAAGTCAGCTCGACGGAGTCTCGCTGGCACATAGAATCTGCAGAACATCATAATCATCATTTTCATTAGCGTCCAACCCGCCTGGTGACGAGCAAAGGCTCGATCTGGATGAACACCAGCTACTTTTAAGTCCAAAGGCAACGCGTCTAGCCAAATTAGCTTCAGACTTCCTCGGGGCCGATTTCCAGGCTCCTCAAGATTCAGGCCAATCTCACGAACGGTGTCGACGTTAGCGCGAAGGACGTGAGCGTGCCATCGTAGACGAGCTTCGCGCAGCTTGTCGGATATCGGGGCGACACCGAACCTCTGTCGTATGGCGGCGCTGCGAACGCGGTCCTAACGCGTAACTCTGGCAGTTCACCGTAGCGCTTCCATTTGCATTACGCTGAGGCGGCTCTCAATTTTCTTTGTCGTGGCCAGCACTCAGCCCTGTGCTTCGCTACTGGACGGACGGCTGTTCTAAAAACCTTTGAATTGAGGTGATCAGGCATCGCCTTGTCATAGAGCACCGAGGTTAACGAGCGCCATTTGCAGCAGGCTGCATTTTCGCGTGCGTTCACCTCCGACTTTAGGCTGCCATCAGGCATGACTGTTGGTCCAAGAAGTTGAAAGACATAGCCGCGAGAGCTCAGCATCATTGATCTTAATAGACCCGTGCTCGTTTACGTCCGTCGTCAACTATTCCGTCTTTTTGACGGTTAGCTGGAGCCCGAACAATGCCAAGCGATCGCACCATGCCTGTGCCTGTCGCTCAAGTACGGACTTGTCTTCACATACAACAGAACGTTGTCAGAGAACTGCAACGTCAAAAATGCCGATATTTGGAGATCTCGTGAGATCGCATCCACGGCTCCACGAAAGGCAATGGGGAAAGCGCAGATTTCACCCTTTCAGGAAACTCCATCCGGCTGCCGTTGGCGCTCGCACTCGAATGCTTCGGCAAGAGTACATAATGCACGCGCACTCAATAAGTTCCTCATGGATACCATGTGTTATCGCAGGGTTAGGAAGTGATGCTAAAACGCCGTTTTCACACACATCGTTGCGGATGCATTCGTATGATGTAGGCATCCTGACACAGACTTTTCGCCTCCACGACTCTCAACCGAAGTCTTGCTTCTTTCCTCACATGCAGACGAACTAACTCTTATCGTCTTCTAAAAATGATTCTTCACTACAATTGCGAAGGAAAGGAGTGTGACAAGGAGTCAGAAGGGGCGCAGACTGTCGCGTGCATGTTGTCCATCGGCTGCCCACTTCAAAGCATTGTCTTCATTGGGGTCAAATATGCATTCAAGCAGCTTGTGCAATATCCTATAATGTAGAATCGTGGCACAGCACAGGGACTGCTGTTCATCCCTTATTCTATACTGAGAAACGCATTTTTATCACACATTGCTCCCGGGTTTCCAGTTCGGCAAGGAAAACAAACCTGACGGCGGCATCTTCTCCAAAAATTCGGCTCCGCGCAAGGAGGAAGATTTCGGATGGCATTTAGTATACTTGTGCTCGAATAATCGAATTCGAATAATTATTCGATTAATTTATTCGAATTCGATTTTCGATTATTTGATTATTCGAGCTCCGTAAATTCGAATAATTATTCGAATTCGATTATTCGAGTTTAGCAAATTCGAATAATTATTCGAATTCGATTATTCGAGGCTTGAAAATTCGAATAATTATTCGAGTTCGATTATTCGAGGCTTGAAAATTCGAATAATTATTCGAATTCGATTATTCGAGTTTAGCAAATTCGAATAATTATTCGAATTCGATTATTCGAGGCTTGAAAATTCGAATAATTATTCGAGTTCGATTATTCGAGGCTTGAAAATTCGAATAATTATTCGAATTTCGAATACGTGGTTGTTTCGAATGTGGCATAACGATGATTTTTGTGAGCGGCGTTCATTTCGGTGACGATTGTTTTCGATAGCACACTGTCGAGGAGCTCACCGTAACGAAAACGCATTCAATATCCTACTATACATAGAAAGGTAGTGTGTGTGTGCGTGCGTGTTTCCATCAGTCCATCACAACTGGCGTGGGGAAATGGCGTATTGGCGATACTGACCGCAGTTGATGGCGATCGACTGCGGTCCGAAGCTTCAGCCGTTGGGGTCTCGTCGATCTCGCTGAACACAAATTTGAAGTTCGTTTTTGAAATTATCGGTTGAAGTTGATCGAGCTATTGATTTTCTATGGAGAATTCGTTGAAGCGAATCAATTGTATGACCGGTCTTCGTCGATATTTTCAAAATCTAACTTCACATTTGCGTTCTCTGCGACCACGACTATCATCGATGTCATACACTTGAATACTCTACGGAATTTGCACAGTAAACACAAATTTTGACGAAAAATTAAAAATGAATTCAGATTCGTGTTCAGTGACCTCGATTACCTCAGGCCTGAAGTTTCGATCTTGTTGAGTGATATTTACGAAAAATCGATAATTTGATTAATATCTCTTGATGGCAATCGTTACTGCAAAAACTAACTTAAGATTCTTGTTCAGCGACCTCGACTACTTCGGGACTGAAGCTCAGAGTTTGCATATATGACACGACTATATACCATTTTCAGTTGAAATTCAAAGTTTTTCAAATCAAATTCAACGTTGTTACACGGGGAAGATTCCAGAAGAACGTTGAACTTTATTTCAAAAACGTTGAATTTCGACTGAAAATGCCGTATCTCTACAATGTGATTAGCTGACGATTCCTGTGAGATAATGAAATGAACAAATGGAGTGAACGGTTTTTTTTTTCGCAAAGGTTTGCACTTGTGCGTAGATGCTTTGCACCGTATTTCTGTAGGAATTTTTTGTAGGATTTTGCTTGCAGGAAAAAAGTTCTCATGTCTTGCCATTTAACGAGTATTGTCAACGGTTCTGAGAAGATATTGAATATCTTCATTAATTGCTTTTTTTAAGAATTCAAATCTTTTATTTTGTCCCTGGTGAATGTTGTCGTTGAACTTACTTTCTACATTTACTTGAGCTTACACAATGCGCTTTTGGAGTAAGTAAACGTATCAAACGAAATTGGCTAACACAAAAATCGCATCGTCCTTATTAATACACCCCGGTGCAAAATTGTAGATACCCCCGATTTGTCGATTAGTACCCGAAGGATCCGCTGCCTATGCTCAGCGGTTACCGTCGTATTCCTCACTATCGAAGGCCTCTATAGAAGAATTTTAAGCAGGTTATCTCATCAGTGCAGGATACCACGAACTTTTATTGAAAATTTAACGAATGGAGACCGGTGCAAAATATAAGTTCCCTTCGTAAAAAACCTGATTAATCACAAAAGTCCCTACAGACAAAGTAAGATTAGTACTTCGTCACATCACCTTTGTTGCAACCATATCGAAAATTCTGTTTTTCGTACTACTGATTAGGTTATCAATAACAGTTCGCTCAACATTGGCTCATGCATGAAGTATGGCGTTCTTCAGATCAGAAACCTAAGTGTAAGTGGATCCACTTTTGCACACTTTGTAAACAAGAATGCCCCACAAGTTCTCTATCAGCCGTGAGATCTGGAGGACAACTAGACCACTGCAAAAGTTGAATTGTGTTGGAGTTGAGCCAACCTCTTATAAACCTTGTGGAAAAGGTACAGAATAACTAACTACAAGGTTCTTATTTGCATTGGCAGGTTCCTTTAGTCTATGGTACTTAAAGCATCGATAAAGAGCAAATACCTGGGTCTTCACACTTTGGCTTCTCGCAGGAAATTCTTTGATATTTGTCGGGTTTATAAGTTAATCTACTTTTCGCGCTTTGTAGGCTCCAAATTCTTTGATCTGCGTGCGCCTCAAGCAAAAGGGGAGCCTGAGAAGCTTCCTATCAGTCGACCTAGGAGTAAACTGAAGGTGGCCCTTTCTCCTCATAGGACATTGGCTTGACTCGCTCTAGGTGTGTCTTCATGTTGTTATGTTGTTGTAATACTTTTTTCTGCCGCTTGCGCTTATCGCGAACGTATTGAATAAATGAATAAATAAAATAAAATAAACCTGCAGTTGACTGCGATACGTGTGTGGATGCATTAACTTGATGGAAAATGAGGTTGTGCCTACAAAGTCTCCTTAAATATGGCAAAAGGTGATCTCGGAGCAATTTTTGGTAGCCTTCACTGTTCATCCTACACGAGACGAACTTCCGAAACGAACGAGACAAGTCCGCATCCAGAAAACGCAGCCCAACCATGAGACTTCCACCGTCAAAGTTGCGCCTAGAGGATACTCGACTTCTTTTCTCAGATCTCTCCAGTAGTGTAAAAGAAGTGGAATCTTGATGGGTTCGTTGCCTTAGAGTTCGTCTCGCGTAGGATGAACAGTGAAGACTACTAGAAATTGCTCGGAGATTACCTTCTGTCATATTTTAGAAGATTTCGTAGGCACAACCTTATTTTCCAACAAGATAATGCATCCATACACGTATCGCAGTCAACTACAGGTTGGCTCAACTCCAACAGAACTCAAGATTTGAAGTGGCCTAGCCGCTCTTCAGATCTCAACCCGAAAACTAGAAAGCTAGTGGGGCATTCTTGTACACAGTGTACAAAAATGGAACCGCTGAGACATCGGTTTCTGATCTGAAGAACGCCATACTTCATGCATGGGCCAATTTTGAGCGAACTGTTTTTGATAACCTAATCAGTAGCATGCAAAATAGAATTTTCGATATGGCTGCAACAAAGGTGATGTAACGAAGTACTAATCTTGCCTTGTTTATAGGTACTTTTGTGATTAATCAGATTATCTATGAAGCGAACTTATATTTTGCACCGGTCCCCATTTCTTAAATTTTCAGTTAAAGTTCGTGGTATCCTGCACTGATAAGATAAACTGCTTAGAATTCTCCTATAGAAGTTTCCCATAGTGGGGAATACGATGGTAACATTACTGGACCTCGGCAGCGGGTTCTTCGGGTACCAATGGACAAACCAGGGGTGAACCTATTTTGCACCGGGTGAATTAAGTTATAATAAAGTTTATTCGTTTATTCGATTTTTTCGAATATTCGATTATTCGGAAATTCGAATAACCAAAAAATGGGGTTATTCGATTATTCGGAAATTCGAATAACCAAAAAATGGGGTTACTCGATTATTCGAAAATTCGAATAACCAAAAAATGGGGTTATTCGATTATTCGGAAATTCGAATAACCAAAAAATGGGGTTACTCGATTATTCGGAAATTCGAATAATCAAAAAATGGGGTTATTCGATTATTCGGAAATTCGAATAACCAAAAAATGGGGTTATTCGATTATTCGGAAATTCGAATACCCGAAAAAATGGGGTTATTCGATTATTCGTTCATTCGAAAAATTTTAAAAAAGCACAAGTATAGCATTTAGTAGCGAGTAGTCATCTCAAGAAAGGCGCAATGCGATAAGCTGCACAGTAAATAGGACCGTAAATGACGGTCGAGAGGCAGGTCAGAGGAAAGGGGTAGGAGAAGACGTAAAAATGACACAGTAGACGGTTGTCACTTCGCACTTGAGCACGAGCGCTTCCCTTGATGGGCGCAGTGACGCTATCGGTATGTCATTCCCCACAATCGAGCACTCTCCACCTTGCGTGCCTCATACTGCGCTAGAGTAGGGCATAAAATCGACCAGGGTGGTCTAGACAGTCTGATTCGTGCATCAAGTGGCTGCAGTCAGAATCAGATCAACGCGCCATCCTACAGTCATCTATCATTGCTCACCTAATTCACTGCTTTGAAACGATTGAATTCTACTGATTCTGATACAGTTGGCTCATTTCTGAACAGAAATCTGGAAGTACAGAATGTTGTGAAACGGAATTATATGCTGTACACGAATATTCACAAGGCATGATGAATATGTGAAAAATTGGAGTGCATTTGGACAACCACCGTTAATCTGTTCTAGACACCCAACTTATAAAATAACTTTTGAATGTCTTCTAGAAGAAGAGAACAACGAAGTTTTTTTTTGCCTTCCTGTGTTGTATCTCATGAGGAGCCAGTTTTCTTAATCGAAAGGTTCTTGTAATTTTACTAATTGCTGACTTTTGTATTATACATCTGCAAGCTCCGACTTGTAAAAGATGATACAGTCATTAACTGCTCATATTTTTCGTAATCGAAGAGCGTTTCTTTATACAGAGAGAATGAAAAGGCAACATAGAAGCAATCAGTGGAGACTCAGGAACAGGTAATCAAGTTCAGCTACCACCGCGAAGTGTGCGTGTGTTGAAAGAAGAACATTGAGTTCCCGGTGACATCAAAGGAAGCCATAAACTGCATCTGGTGAGGCGGCGAAACTGGCGGAGAAATTCCATGTGCATGTAGTCTGCGGAGAGTGTATTCCGTGACGGAACACACTCGCTACAGACTACAGGCAACAGGCATCGCAAGACGAGAGGCCATCGAGCATTCGACAAGGTGGGATGGGAACTTCCTCTGAATGTGCACTACGAGAGAGTGCGTGCTTCTCACAATAACATCAGCATCTCGTTGCCTGCGTTATTTTGTGCATTGCGCTACACACATATGAGGTTGAGTGCATTCCACTATCCTGCACCACCCTCAGGCGTCTGAAGACGACGACCGCGTCGAAACGTCAGGCCGCAGAACAAAATTCCACCATAAAAACCTCGTTCGGCACACATGAAACTAATATACATCAACTAGAACAATATTTGAATGCTGCTAGAATGGTAGCCTTAATGAGGAGCGCTGTAGACACGAAGCTTATTTGGCATTACAACTATGCACACACTTCACCAATTTTGAGTTTTGGAGCTTAATAGAAATAGTCTGCTACAAAAGTGTTCAATTGTGATTTAAAATATCACAAGCAAAGAGCTGTATAACAGCTTATAGCCTCTGTTACGTTACCTGAGGTTGGAATTAAACGAGTTTGATAACAGTAGTTAATTTAAAGTTATTTGGTGTGAATTTTCTGAGCGGGGACATTGTAATGCAAACGTTCTACTATTTCCCTACTAGAATGAACTAAAGGTTAAAACGAATAAATGCAAAAATGCATTAATTTACCACCTTCGAATGCGTCTAATGTAAGGAGTTTCAGGAAGGGTCTACAAATTCAGCGAAGAAAATCCATTTGCGGGTGTCTAGTGAGGGTGAAGTCATGCTGCCAAATCTCTTTGAGAAAGAACCAGCTGTCACCAAAGAAGTTGATCTGAGAGCTTTGTAGACCGTGCATGATGCTTAACCTCAAGGAGGCAACATGTCTTCCAACAGGACGGCACACGTCTCACGTCTCACGAGTCGTTTAGACTAAAACTAGCTATCCGTTAACTTGAGCATGTTTTGGTCAGGGAGTTCTGGCCCCGAATATCCCGGATTTGAATCCCTGGGCCATTATGTTTGGCGCGTAGTCGAAAGGGCTACCAACAAGAAGAGACACCCTATTGTCACATCTCTTCGCATCCATTCACAAATATGGATAGCGTTCTTTTCAAGAGAGTGTGCGAGCGCTTCAGGCCAGGGATGGAGGCGGTCAGTGCAGCCGACGGGAGGCATATTGAGCAATTTTACTGTTGAGATTTTACTGCTCTATTTGTGTATAAAAATGTCTACTTCTTTTGTCTTTTTTTTAAATACAGCACCCTCTCGTTATAACGCCTCCGGATAAGACGCGACTCTCGATATGACGTAGATTTTCTCTGGCCCGGCCAGCTTACCTTTACGCTAATACCAACCAATTCCGCTTAGGACGTGTCGGATACGACGCTACTCCCGTTATAGCGCGGATTTCGGAAGAACTCGGCGTTCAAAATGACTCCCGTTATTACGCGACCCGGGCTCAGATCCGGTCCCACACGGAAAATGAAGAGGGGCAAAATGCTGACCGCGTCTGCCCTCTCAAAGCCCTCCGCACACTTTTGCGGCAGTCGCGTACGCGTACGCCGCTTTCATCGCCGCGGGCTAGAGTTCACGCGGCACTCCTCCCGCTCGCTCAATCACCAACGCGGCAATGCGGCAACAATGTCTTGAAGGATTACTGCCGCTGCCACCGCGTCTGCCGTGTAGGCGGCACCGCGTCTGCCGCGCGAGGCTAGTTTTGCCTCGTGCGGCGACTCTGCGTCTTAAAGTATCTCCTCAAGCATTTCCAACGTTTAGAACAATGATACTCGTGAAGGTGGCAAAAAGTGAGCTGATTAAAAGCGACTTTGTTAGTCAAAACCTGCAAACCTGCGAACCTGCAGCTTTCGCGAAGCAAGTTTGGTACATAAAGTAACAGCAGTAAAAAATGAAGAAAAAATATTGCAGGGAGGTGAATAGCCTGCTCCAATCCATACAGGGTTGCAGACACTGTACGAAAAGAGAATCTCTGCTCAGACTAGTTCCAGTACGTTCCCAGTCTGATCTACATGTATCTCAGTATCTCTCGCTAGACAGTGTTGAGCCAGTAAGTAATGGATAACATCAAGCGAAAGTTGCGATGCAACCGTTGTCTACATCTCTTATTATCTCTCACTACATCTATCCAGATAACAATCGACGTCCAAAGAAGCCATGAACAGCTGAGTCACAACAATAATCATTGGTAAGGAAACTTCTGTGTAAAAGTTTAAATGCATCGAGAGGAAGTTGTAGAGGCCAGTTGTAGAGCATACCTTCTGATGCAGCGTAGCCTGTTCATCCGGAAGAAGCGGTCAAATAAAAACTAACTCGGTATAGAAACGTATTGCATAATATCTGCGCAAATCGAGTGACTAAGATGTTGACCGCCCGAAACCGACCAAAGCTTGCGTAAGTGCGAAGCTTTGCACCCTATTATTCAATTTGCTGGGTAGCCTGATAATATGAAAGGTGCCTAGAGAATTGTGTTGCTTAACCTTATCATCCTCTAGCAAACGCTCCTTCTAATAAAGTTTTGAGAAAGTTTGCCATAGGCGAGCCTCGAAGAAACCTTCAAGATTTCGAAGACGGAAGATTCCAGATTGCTATATGGGGGTTAACGCAATCCCCTTTCGTTTTTTCAATTGTTTCTCGTTGTTCGTGCCGTTTTTTGTTTCTAGTTGGTTTTTGTTTCATTACTTAAATTCATTACGTTACCCAGCAGCTCGCAGTAGACGACACCTTTGTAATTGCATATAAACAAAAAGCATGATTTTCGACGGGTGAGGATCCCTTTTTGGCTGTGGCTCAGACTGCTCACCCTTTCCAACCCTGCTCCTCTTGATTGACATGACATTTGACATACAGGCACCACTTCTCATCTCCTTCAGCCAAGCCTTGTACGAGAGCAATTGAGTGACCACCTCAGCACGTCGCTGGCGGCAGCGTTCGGTGAGGTCATGGGGAACCCACTGTGCCAACTTGCGCACCTTACCCAGTTAATGTAGGTGCCTGTCGATGGTGGCATTGTGCACACTCAAGTGCTGCGCAAGTTCACGACTAGTCCGCCTTGGGTCCGATTCCACCAGCTGTCGCAATAGGTCGTTGTCAACATCGGATTCACGTCCTGACCCGAACGAATCTCGAAGGTTAAGCTCACCTTTGCGAAAGCGTACGAGCTATTCTCGTGCAGTGCGATCGGACACCGTGCCCTCCCCAAATGCACCATTGACGCGACAACAGGAAGCGGCTGCTGACTCACGAAATTTGAAGTCATGCAATAAGAGACATCGGATGTACTCCTTTGAATCCATTTTTCTAGAAGGAGTTATGCGAGAGTGAGTAGCCAGCAATATTAGTAAACTTATACATACCTGATCTCTTTATGTGAACAAAAGATAGGTTGCTATAAGTTAGCGTCAGTGAGACAAAATTCAAAACACATGCAAAAAATAGCGGGAATTTTCGCAACAACCTACTAATTTGTATTCTGAACTATAACTTGTGCAAAGAGAGTGGAAACGTAAGCTGAGAAAAGGAAATGTTGGCGAAGCTATTTTTTTTGACTTTCTACTTTAATCGCCTAAAAATTGGCAAAAATCGAAGTGGAAAAAAGCAGAGCAGAATTTGTGATAGGATAAATTGTTCTTTTCGAATATGCAGAACATAATGTTGAGCAAAAACTTTCAGCCGAAATTCAGAATAAAATGTGCATAATAGCACTATACCAAACGACGGGGTTGTAGGTGGATGTTCGGACTAACGTTTCGCCTGAACCGTCATCATAAGAGGCCTAGAACCGCTTACAACCACCTACAATGCTCTACATATTAGTGCTAACATATACAGCTGAAACTTACCATGCCGAGGTTCCAAGAACAGAGAATCTGGAGACTTTCGGAGTAAAATGTTTGAAAAACGACGGAGGCTTAGTTTCCAACCTAATACTTGTCGGTCTTATTCTTGCTGTACCACACGAATATCCTTCTTATGTGCTTTGTGTTTGACATATTGTTCATTAATCGCTTATTGCCCTGCCGGTCCGCTCTAGAATTCTCCTGAACGATTGCCTTTACTCTGAAAAAAGTTAAGTCAAGTCCAGTTAAGTCTCCTAAGTCAGAAGCATTGGAACAGGAAGCGAATGATGTAGCAATACGAGAAGCAGTCTGGAACGATCTTAATGCGTTGAAGCCACTTAGTGGCTTTGAAACATTTGAAATGGACACACCTATCGAAGCTCAGTGAAGTTTCAATTCGGCAAATAAGGTACCCTATGCCTTATGTAGTATGTCTATAATTGAAATCCTCTCTAGACAAAAAACATGCTGAAGCAGTAGAAAACTTGTGGAAAAGCGACGAATATTTTTTACGCTTAGATATGTAGTATGTTTCTGCCTGAGAAGCTGTTATGTAGAAACATTGGAGACAGAAAGAATTTCTACGAATTTACACGTTAAAGCGGCGGCGACTAATCGAGAGCTAATGGGGTTTGTCTTTGTATTGACACCCTTTTCTCTATGTTACCAAGTACCGGAAATTAGATGAGATGCTAGGTGTGTGAGAAGTTCTGAGAGAATCGGCGCATTTCATCCTGAATGGAAGCACCACATTAACGCGTGAAATGGATCTCATAATTCATATCGATAACCCTATTATGCGCTCCTCACCGATAATTCAAACAGGAATGTCGGCGGCGGCAGGTAGCCAGTATTCAGGGACTTCTCTCAAAGCTGTTAAGTTTTAAAGCTCCAGTAATGATCGGAGCCTTGAGCTTCATCTATACCGCGCTTTCCGCTTCGAACATGAGAGTCAGACTCCCTGCTCATTGCGCAGCCAGCGACCTTTCCATGGCGGAATTCTCTCCTTCTGTGGCACTGTGCCCCTCAAAAACCCACACAATTTTAGTTTGCACCAAGAATGATCCATTCAGTCGTTTAAGGGAAATGAAGGTGAAAACTGCATTTTCCTTCCATAATGGAAGGTTTCCTAGGATTGGAACTAAAATGAAAGCCTCTTCCATTCTGCAACTTGTATGTTTTAAATTCGCCGCAGCAAAGTATTGTGTGAAACTTCAAGCTGCATTGTGTTTCAAAAAACTTACAGCGGCTGCCGACCACCATGTATAAGTAATAACCGCCAGAAATTCGCGATGTGCTACCTCACACTACATTGTATATCAGAAGCATCCATGCCTCAGAGTGAGTACACCTGCTAACTCATACTGCTTCAGTTTTGACTACACATTCATGCTAAAGGTTCCTGCGAACGTTCTTGAATCAAAATTTTGCGAGTCCGTCTAATGAATGATACATAGCGTCACAGTATTAGCTGTGAACCTAGTCTTTTCCAACAAATGCAGCCGAGCCGTAGTTGAAGAGTTGTGTCCTCTTCAACTATGCACCCCTCGGCTGCATTTTTTGGAAAATTTTGCGGATCGGACGGGGAAGTTCCGAGAGAAAAGCAGAAGGGCTGAGAAACAAGCGGAAGAGTCTTCCGTGTAGCGAGTTGAAGCAGCAGGAACGTCGCCATGTCGCAGCACTGCATGTGTCGAGACGCTGGCGCTGTTATCAGTACGAAGAAGAGTCGGAAGTCGATCGGCCGATGCGAATGTGACTTGCGTCTCGCTCGTTCGATAACCAAGCGTAGACTTCACTGGTTGCAGAACTCTGTCAGCTTCAGCAGACCAAAGACGATGACAATGCAGACGGCACGAGGAATCTATGGAGCCACACACAACAAAACTTAGCAGCTGTTTATAATTAGAACAGAAAACTGTGGTGAGAGACATTTCCAATACGACATCTCCAGTAAGTGAACTGCGACAGCGTCGAATCAAAATTGCGCATCTTATTTTTCCTTTAGCTCAGCAGACGCGGTCTCCTATAACTCAGGAAAGTACAACGAGATTCATATAGAGGCGAGTGCTTTCACAGCTGCCAATCCTGAAGCAATACGGAACGGAATGAATATTTAGGCCAGAAGGAAGGGAGCCCGCTCTGTGGCCTGATGAGACACGGCGATAATGCAGACCTTGTTTGCGATCTGGAATTTTCGACGATATTTTCCGATTTCATAAAAAACGGCCATGGGACGCTTCGATAAGAGACAATTTACTGGGATGGCATAAAGTTTACAGATAGCCCTGTTTGCCGAAACAGCCTTTTTTGTCTACTACATATCTTTATGAAGTCCTCACCACTGTTGTAATAACTCGGGCCGAAAGTTTCTGCCGTTCTAAATTCAATCGCCCATCATTTCGGTTAGAATGAACCCTTTCAATCACTTTAAAACTTTTAAATTTGACATATCCAAAAAGTCACTCTCAAAAATCTTCTAGTCGTAAGCGTTTAGAAAATCAGAGCTCATGAGCAGTTCGATAAATTTTACGCATCCTCTCCTGTCCTGCCTCTGTGAATCGTTTAGGCGAACCAGCAAAATGAGCAAAGGTTCACTCCGGATGAATCTGGAAGATTTCAATCTGAATGAATGGAGAAAGCGACGCTCCTACAAACCGTTGAGGTGTTTCTCGAAACGTTTTTCCGAAAGCATTTTCTCTACCTTCCTCTACACTGGTACTGGTAGTGCCTTCGTTATGTTAAGGAATTGATCATCTCTATTGAAAATCTGAATAGTGCATTTGAACTGTACCACTTCTCGTTGCAATGCATGAAGCTTCATTTTAGTTTATCATTGCCATTTAGGGACATTCTACTTCCACTTTTCTAGTTTTCCTCTGCATGTGTATTTGGACTGCACAATGGCTTGTAGTGGTTAGCCTTTAGAATGTTAGCATTTCATCCTTCTCATTCCACGTTCTTCTCAGATCTTGGGGTACTGTCGAACAAGGTAGTGGTCTTCGACAAGCTGTGAAACCAAGATTGTTATGCAGACTTCGTTCGGCTGAGGTTTCGGCGCATTCGGTTTCGTCCAAGCATGGAAAAGTCAAGAGGCGTCGGAAGGATCATCCTGTTTGGCCACAACCTTAATTGAAAAATTAAACCAGGCGATTGATGAATAAAGCTACCCAACAAGCCGCTTTGGAAACTGGCGAAACGCGGGCAAGTTGCTGTCTAATGAAGGCAAATGTGAGTGACTAGTGAATGCGTCTCACGTTCTCTCCCTCCAGGGTGATGACATATGATTGTTTCCATATGGCTTGTTAGGCTTTGTCTCGTTCTCCTTCACTCGTGTCGAACAGCAAGACTACGAAAAATTGCAAACTGTACTATGAAACAGTCCTCGGATGAAGAAATTCTCAAGGTCTCCTTGCCTTTTCCAATCATTGAATACGGCGGTCGTGGCGAAACATCAGCAGAGTTGAGTTTGCGACACAGTTTCAGCTCTACAACTAGATGGTCTTGATACTTGTCCACCCCGATAAGCGAGACAGGAGTTCGCGGAACCTGGTGAAGGAGTTGTGGTTGGCTTGGCTCGCAAATCGAACTCGGCGTCTTTCGATAGCGATGAAGAACTGTTTCTTTTTATTGAAGTTCGCCGAAGATTCCATAAGGCTTTGTTGATCTAGCGACTGCGCTATGTTTAAAAACACTCCATTAAATGGTTAAAAATGACTTATAATTCGACAGCAGTTGCAATCCAGGTCTTATTTATTTTTTTATTTTTTTTTATTCAAAGCACATAAAAGTGCGCCAATACTAAGCATTAAAAAAGCAATCGTTAGAAAGTGTGACAACCAAAGACAAAACACTAATGAACTGAAAACTCATGAGCAAACTCCAAAGACAGCAAAGAGAAAAAAGAAAAAGAAAAGAAAGGAGCAAGGATTACGACATGGTTTTAAAACCAGGAGGAAGTGATCCTTAAAAGGTTTTCCAACGTCTAATGAGGAACTAGTGTTCACCCTGCCGAAGAGTACTCCAGCATTTGGTAATTAGTAAAAGCCTTTAAAAAAAGAATATCAGCTTAGAAAGCATGTTTTGCAATAAAGACATCTTGCCCTTGAAACTATAGAATGCGCTTAGCCTACGACCTTCTACGCACGATTCCGGGGCGGGTCCTGTGTCTCAAGGACCTCTTTAAAGTTACGTACGTCGGGCGATGGCATAGAAGGGAGCACGCACCTTGATTTGATATGTCGATACGGGCCAAGAAGTCTTAAAAACAAAAAATGAAGAGGATTTCAAAAACCAAAAGATTTAAAAAACAGATTAACAATAGGGACTACGCTTAGGCAAAGCAAACTTAGAGCTTCTTCTAAGAGAAAGCCGATAGGGAGTAAAATGAAAGCAAAAGGCCAAAAGAGTGAAGAGTTTCGAAACCTCAGAACAAGAACAACTTGCAGGCACTATGAAACAAAAACGTTGGTCAAATGGTTAAAGAAAACATTCCTGAAGACGAGCGGCCAACCGGAGAAATGTGATTCTTATACTCAGCTTCCGCAGCTTAAGACACTTGAAGATACAAGTTCAAAGTTAGAACTTTTGAGGTATCTCGCCGAGTTATGTTGAAAATAAAGCAGTTTAAGCCCAGTTTTATTTTTTGTCGTTTGTTTGTTACCCGATTTTCGTTATCCGGCGATTTTTGAACAGAGATGTCCGTTATCCGGGTTTCAAACTTCTCCCATCCGCTCATTCCCGTTGGACACGTTGCACAATGACCGGAAAGCATTCGATCTCCACTCCGACCAAGCAGTTGACAGAAATAATTGCAATCCAGATCAGGTCCTGACTCGATGTGCGTCAAACGCTCAAGGATAAATCAATAAGAAAATTACAAGTGTGAAGAGATGACAGCGCTGTATTCTTATTGACCTTGAACAACTTCAGTATTGAAAACTACAAAAAGCAGCAATACAGTTGAGAACAGCAGCTGTTGCCAGCTAGACAGTACCATGTCAGTACCCGAGGTCAGAAAATCTGATGAGTTGGAGTACGGAGTGTACAGTTGCCCTATTTGGACGAAGGTAAACACATTTAGTTTCTATCGCGTCTTCTCCTAACTAAAGTAGAAAAAAAACTAGGTGCAACGAATGATTTCAGCATTAGTCAAGAAGTCTTTATTACATCCAAACGGTAGATCTTTAATTTTATCTTTGCCTGCATTGGTTTTCTTGAAAGTTAGTATTAAGCACAACGATCATGACATTCCTTTGAGAGCAGCACATAACAGAAAATGTCAAAAGGATGACAGATGCAGCCGCCACAGGTCGGTTTCTTTCGCTAATCGAATCTTTTTTAGAAGGAATAGCTCCGAGACACATCTTAATGAAGTTCTGGTCAGACTGCTTTATTTTCAACAATAACTGTAAAAAACGAAATCCAATAAAACCGCTTGAGTACGGTTTAATTGAGGCCTAATTAAGGCTAACTCTGGAAATCTGCAGATCACATTCTTCGCTTAATAAAAATCTTGCTTAACAAGCTTTGGTGCGAAGAACGGACGATGAGAGGCGGGACTGACACTTAGCTAACATTCCATGAGACGGGAAAACCTTATGAAATACTGAGAATCCTGTCGTCAGAAGTGTGTAGGCTGTTTAGCAGATGGTATTTGTCACTAGCTTGACACAGCGTCGCAAGGGCTCCACTCGTTAGGAATTCTAGAAGCATATCATTATTTGACAATATATGATAGGATAATAACAAAACGGCTTCAGCACAAGAAAAGAGGAATTAGAAAACTCTTTAAAAATATTAACACAGCTCCATAGTTTAAAAGAGTAGGGGATTTCAAGATTTTCGTTAAACTGAGGGCGATAACGGCAGAAAATTACAGGATATCTCGAAGATGCCCCCATTCTAATCATAAAAGCTCGAAAAACCCCTACTTCTTTATCCAGAAAGGCTATAAGGAGCAAAACTCTTGCACCAGACGGGGCTCGAATCCGCACTTTCTGCTTCCCGAGCAGCGATGCTACGCCTTACACCACCGGCGCTGTTGGACCGCACGTAAAATCAGCAATATCCTCGAAGTCCATCAGCACCCACCCGCGACATCGAGGATATCGCGGATGTTACGTGCAGTCAAGCAGCGCCGGTGGTGTAAGGCATAGGCATCGCCGCCCGGAAAACAGAAGGTGCGGGTTCGAGTCCCGCCTGGCGCAGGAGTTTTGATCGTAACAATACATCCTGTAGCGACACATAACCTCTCTACCAGAGCTCCTGGTTTAAGTTAATGTGTCAAAGCTCTAAGGACCGTTTTAATGCCCAAGGAAGTACAGGCTTCTCAGGATTTTTTCGTAGAGATTGTGTCCTGCAGTCATCAAAGACGAAGGGATGCTTCAAATCAACCTGGGATCCTTTAACCTAAAAGTCGGAAACCCAATTCTTTAATGTATACCTTTAAATACTTCAAATCATTGCACATCTGCTGTTCTTAATCGTCGTCAAGAGTCTCCCTCTTTCGCCTCTTCAATCAGTGTAGAGCACAAATTTGTATCATAATGTTTTCAGAACTCCCTACCTTGACGACATCTCCTATATAGTATTCTTCCATCATTTCTTTGGCATCTGAGGAGTGACCGATGTCATCGAATGCTTCCGTAGCATCTTTGCCGACTTGCTCCAATAATACATCGGATCCTCCAGGATGCTGAAAATTTACTCAGTTTGTGATTCCTGCTCATTTCTTTGTATAATTAGCCCAGCAGATTTTTTAATTACCTTCTGGCTCCTTGCCTTAACGAAGGTTATTTTTCAAATAATTTTATAAGAATGCTGGGCATCGTGCCCACATATACATTGAGCCTCCGTGATTTGCTTTTAGATTTAGTTTTTTTTTTTGATGTCGTAATGAAAACCAGCCGAATGACGACTTCGAGCTCTCGAGCTTAATTTTCAGTGACCGTTTTGTGGCCTTTTGATAGAAGTATAAGATTGCAATATAAGAAGAAAGCCTGAAAAATTTGCATAGGCACACGGATGTGCTTTCTGACTGCAGTAAAAGAAGTGGTATTTGAAAGCGCAGCGTTTGTGAGCTCGCACGCTCTCACTTGCAATAAATAATAAACACATCTATGTACATAAATATAAGAAAGCTAATCCATCAACAATCTGTTCACACTTCGAGCGACAAGAACGACTGGAGCGGCTGGAGTGACAGGAACGACTGGGGCAACTGACGTAGTGTGGTGTACCTGATAATTACGTACCCTACGCTCCGTCCGTCGCCCCAGTCGCAATTGTCACTCCAGTCACTCCAGTCGCTCTTGTCGCTCGAAGTATGAACAGGCTCTATGATGGAGACAGGCCTCACAACAAATTACAAAAACCGATCGGGCGATAGCTTTAGATTCTTTCATAGATACTTTTCTCCTTAGGGGGCCTTTTTAGTTGGAATGTGATGTTGCGGACAGGAATGTGCGTAAATGGAATTCGAAATTTCGTAAATCGTAAATCGTAATTACGGAAAACCCGTCGTAAATCGTAAATTGTAAACCGTAAAGCATTAGAGTCACCTGAACTGTAGTGCAGTACAACTTTGCTGGTAAAACATCTTTCAAACTGCGAGTAACTTGCGCAACTTGCGAGTACCCGACTACGGGTACTTCGTTTGGATTCCCCGCCCCCAGAAAAGCATCTTATTCTAGGTCAGCAAATTGGTACACGGCTGTCTGGGAAGGATAGAACACTTGCCCATCCACTGGCTGGTTACCGTAAGTCATATGTAGTCACTGTAAAGACCAAATTCAGATCTGTGGAAACAAAAGTTCTAAATTTACTAAATTCTGGTCGTTGGCCATCGGGGACGGAAGAGGCACGTATGCAATGTGTTACGATTTTTCGAGGGCATCCGACAAAGTGCCGTTTCGAAAATTAAGGATCAAAATGCAATTATCATAGTAGGACTTCATCCCATGGCCATCAAATGGCTTCGGCGATTGTTATAAAAAGAACGTATCAAGCAAAAGTGGGGAATACCTTGCAGTAATGATCCTTGGACCAGTACTCCGAGGTATTCCCCACTTTTTGTGATTTCCGCAAGGTGGAGTGTTATCCCCAATTTAAAACTTGTTGTATATCTACGAACTCCCAACCCGCGTCAGAAGCCTTGGCGTCACGTGTAAAATGTATGCAGATGATGTAAAAATTAGAAATCAATTACTAACATTCCTAGTCACTCCAGTCAGCATTTGATTTTATCAGCTGTTGAGGGGAGAAATGGGAATTGCCACCTGCAGTTGAGAAGACACATTTTGTGATGATTGGATCGAAAACCAAGTTCCTTCACCGGAATACAAATATGGTCTTGAAAAAGATCGACGAAGTCCACGACCTTGGTTGACCATAACAAGTGAGCAGTGCTTCTTTAAGCACTGCCACTGCTGGAATCTTGGTGAAAAGGCCAAATACCGCATACATATATAACCTCTTCAGGGTTTTGAAATCTAAACTTTCCGATTTCTACATTCATGACTTCAAGACCTACTACATATGTGCTTCCTATAAAAAAATATAATACAAGCAGCAGCACAACCGCATTTGATCCAACAAAGAAAAGAGGTACCAAGCATCTATAATTTCATCTAGGAAATTATATCCTAGAAGGCGATCAGAACAGCATCTCCAGGAAACTGTTGATTGTTTTTTAATGGATTGCAGTACAATCCCTCGAGGACCTCAAAGGCCGCTCAACTTTTCCCTCTTTTTGCTGAAAAATACCCTACCGTGCATATCTATTGGTCATTTGCCGAATAGAACGCAACTTGGGCCGCTTTTGAGAGTTCCAAAGAGGCCTTTTTTAATAACTTTGAAAAAATCAAAAACTTGAGAAAGGAAACACATGTTTGAGCTCCAGCATCTCGAGGTCTACCTTTTGAACTACACACCCCAGTAGAGTTGAACAATGCATATGGGTCCGACAGAATCAAACGAGTGGACGCGATAACTTGCAGAGTGAGCTTAGCTTGACGAAAACAGCTTGCCAACATGCACGAAATATAGAGCAAATCGATCAGCTTCTATATGTCTAGCATACAATGAGTTTTCCACCGACTATGTCGGATGTTGGACGGGTGCTGCTGAGATGGACGAGTGGGCATGGTTGAAGCGTTAGATTCCCACGTCTTTAAATAAATAAATAAACTATTAGCTCCGACAGGTCCGAATCGTTCCGGATGCAGCTCGTGGACTTTGTAGGTCGTAAAAGGTTTCAGCAGTAGAATAAAGCACAGCGGTGTAGCTTATAAATAAGAAAATTATAGCGATGCGAAAATGCAGGTGAGACATATGTGACAAAATTTTTTCGATTTCACTCGAACACTGCGGGAAGACGCGGTGAGGTACAGCCTATAAATGCATAGACGAGCGCAAACTTCTGGTCTTGGTTGCTTTATCGCGGATAAGAAACAACTTCCTAAGCTATAGATTGCTGAAGGGGGATAGCTTATATTGGGAAAGTGTGCAGTCCTAACGAGGTTGTTCGTTCCAGTAGAAGTAGAATGCATGGCGCATCCCAAAAGGGCTTGAATAACGTCATTCTTTACCCCTTGTTATATGCTTGTGTCTTTTCCGCCTACCGCTGAAATCTTTTCCTGGTCAGGTGTCTTTCCGCCAAACAGAAAGAACCTGGCATTAGGCAAGCTTTTTGGAGGCTAAGCATCACTAAAGCCCGCTCACTTACTGTACAAACAGCTCTGATTTGCGCAAAAGTATGAGAAGCACTTTAATGAACACCTGTTTGCACTGAGAGTCATGCTTACTCCTTCAACACCCAGTTTCACCTATGCATGTTGCCAAACAATTCGCAATCAGTGATGACTTCGAGTGCAAGTTCCCAGCTCGACCTTGTCTGTTGTTGGAGCGCCGCAATCCGGTCCACCTATTACGCTGTTTCGTTGGCGGCTGAAGTGCCCTCAATTCAGTGCCGGGTTGAATGTTCAAAGAACATCGACTGGAAGGAAAAAACATCCTATGTTCAGCTTTGACGAAAGCATCACTGAAGTTCTCAGAGCCTTTGAACTTGCTCTAAGAGGTCCTCGTTTAATAGGAAGAATGGCGTCTTTGGAAAGAATTCTCGGATACGTCATTGACTCTAAATTCACATGAAAACGCTTTCGACTACTAGCAACATTTAACGATTTTCAGAAAACAATCCGACGTCACTATGTACTAATTCTCGAAAAGTTTGTTGAGCGCGAAGAGTTGCGAAAAGTTGTAACTGTGCGCATGCCACAGTGACCAAACTTAGCTGTAGGCAAATACGTAGAAACTCACGTCATCGAGAAACTTCGTGACATCGTAGACTTTGCCCCGAATCACCAACCACGCCGAGTCCTCCGAATTATGAGCGGCAACATCTTCCAGTGTGAACGTCTCAGCCATTGTGTCTAACAAGAACCAGGTGCAATGAAGGCTGAAGACATCCTCCGCTATTGTTTAAAAAGCATTGACGAATCGAGAAAAAATAATACACTTCTATTATAAATCTGTGGGTAAGGAGGAAGTGGAATGGAAAGCTAGCTTATAACGTCTGGATTGGCACTGAGGAGCAACGAACGCATCGATTTCAACGCAGTCTCTTAAAAAAGCGCAAGGCTTTGCCCGCTTTGCCCCTAGGTGCATGGTTCAATAACGGACGTAGCATTAGGCTGGGTACAAGCGATTCCCAAATATCGAACCAAAGTCGGTGTTTGATGAGGGCGGGCTGTCGCGAGTAGCGACGGAAGACCGACAACTGCGGATCGTTCTCGCCCATAGGACCGGTCGCAGTTGGCATTCGCGGCACCAATCGCGGGGTCCCCTGAGAGTGCACTAAAGGGCGGCTGAGGTGATATCTAAGGAACAAGGCCCAGACTCTGTCTGTTTGGCTTACTGAAAACAAGTTCAAAGAGAAGTTTATCAGCACCAGTTTGGACATGCCACCAGGCTTCTTATTTTGTGACTCTGTAGAATCCAGCAAAATCGGTATGCCATTTGCTTTGACAAACCTGCCCGCGCTTTATCCTGCTGTTGCCTCCCTATGGTGTTCCTAACCAGGCATTGAATGCATTCCTTCCTCATTGTGCACCAACCATCATATTGTTATGGCGCACCGACATTTTTAATGAAATTTCATTAGCATCAGATTGGACCGAAAGTCTTGAGTCGATTTCGTGGAAGTTCGATCGGTTCCCACGATTTGTCATGTGGCAGTTTAAGATCATGCTCGAAGCTTCTCCCTATTAGGTAAATATCTAGCCGCGTTGCCTTTGTTAACTTTGATCACGATGGCGATTCCGCAAGACTGCCTTCGAGCCAACATCTTCTATTAACTGCGTCGTGGCACTGGAGCAACGACAGCGTTCAATCATCAACAGCGCACTAGACACCACTTCCAGCATGGATCAAGCGCCAGTTCGGTCGCTTCAGAGGAGGGAGGAGACACGGATCTTAAAGACAGACCTTGATCAGAAAGCCCAACAGAGTTGGAGCCTTGGTCATTCTCAAAGCTGTCATATGGGATCCAGAAACTAGCACACGCAGTCTTGCGTCTAGACTCGGGTGCACTCATCGAACAGTCCTCAGTCGCTTTCGGCAGAGAAAATTGCCGCCTCGATGGATCCCTCGCATCTTGATCGATAGTACGCGGTTCATCCGGGTATCCATTTGCCAGTTTCTCCTTCTATTCCCTTCCGAATGAAGTTTCTAGAGAGTTAGAGATGAGAACTGAGTTCTCTAATGGTAAGACTCGAACACACGTCGTGCCGTGAGGCTTCCTCAAGGAGAAGATGCATCAAGGTAAGCCAAATCGGGTCCCAAGAAGTGCCTCCTTTGCTGCCTCTGGAATTCGCGAGGAATGTTTAATTACAGGCTGTTTCCGCAAGCGCATGCCGTCACCGGTAACATGATGCACGCCAACTAGATTCAGAAGCTTGAGGACGTGGTTCGAGAAAAAAAGCTCTGGGCACGAGTTTCTGGCCGAGACCAGAAGAACACCTACTCTCTGACAACGGTACATAGACCCAAATAGTTACGGAGACCAGTAAAAAATTAGAGCAGAAGCTGGGACTCGGTTCCCCACCTCCCCTATTTCCCTGATATTGCCCTCTCTGACTATCGTTTCTGTCACACCCTCGAAAGTAACTAAAGTTGAAGACGTTGAAAGGTCAGATTCTTTGACTTCCAGCCAGTTCTGGAAGAAAGGAATCGCTGACCTGCCCATTAGGTGGGAGACTTTAATGACTAACAGTGGTGGTTATACAGGGTGTCCCAAAAAATGTATACACTGCTTGAAAGGTGGCAATTTTGCGGCAAGTAAATGTACTGAAGAAGTTAAGAGCTCATTGAATCGGAAGAAAATAAAAAATAAAATTCTGAAATATGATCGGCAAGGATCTGTGAAATTCCTAATGTTACGAAAAGCGCAGTAGAAGTTAGTGTGGTTAATTAGTAACAAGATTGTAGCAAACACTCAGCACATGCACAACCAATCGACTCTTGAATAGGATTCCAGACGGGTGGCAATCTTGACCATTTGCACATCATAGAATTTCCATTGCCCTGTGATTTCAGACGAGTCTCAAATATCTCCAAAAGCTTTGCTAGCCGCAATGTTAGAACCTTCTAAACCGTAGCTGCATTCTTTAGAACTCCTTGCATTTTACCGCAATCTATGGTGGACGTTTATAACTTTGAAACTTCAAGAAAAGGAAAAATCAATACGACCACTTTATGGAGAAGTTATGACAAGGATTCATGTGAAGCACAATCAATCGAGTGTTAATTGTAAGAAATCAGACGAGTGCCTGTCCCGATCCCTATCGCATGTCGGAAAATTTCTATTCTCTTGCGCTTCTAACCTCTCCAGTACTTTTACTGGCAGCAAAGTCATCACTTTTCCAACAATGTATACATTTTTTGAGACATCCTGTAATAGTGAATAAATTCCAATGAACGCTTGTGTGCTGAATAAAAAGAGAAAACAAACAAAGAATTATCAAATGACTCGAGGCTTTCTCGCCAACCTAGTGAAACAAGAGTAATAGCGAAGGTTGGGAGTGAGCCCACGTCGCAGGAGCAGGAAACGCCGTTTCCGCTAGAGCAGATCGATCTTTACCAATTGAGCGCCGCTCCAGGCGCAATTCCAATCCTAGCGGTCGCCGAGATATTTCCTCGTCAAAAACTCGTCAAAATCAGCGTCGGTGGTGTTGGCGTAGAGCATCCTGCACGATAAACAGCGGGTGCGGGTTCGAGTACTGATCAGGGTCAAGCGTAACGTTCGGGAATAGAAGGGGGTCATACTGTAGCGCCGTCTGGAGGGGGTCGTACTCTCTCGGTTTTTGGCAGAGGATTCTCTCCAATTTCAAGTTTTTTGGTGATGTTTGCGCCTATTAATAAGTTTTTTAGGTGTGGCTACGATAGTGGGGTGACTTACAAGCATTATTGTTTTCTGAAGTTAAGTAATGGATCTGGATATTAAACGCTTTTCAATGCTGATTGTTGTACAGTGAAAAATAAAGATCTTCTGTCCGCATACTTAGCCAATGAGAGGTTTTCAATTTGTTCACATTTTTCCAGGATGTCATGGACACGGCAGTTTTCAACTTGAAGGAGCGACATCGACTTCCAAAATTGCACTCATAAAATTTCTAGTGCTAATTACTGAGGACGACCTAAGTGCATTCGCTACAAGAATTTTGAAGTGCTCTTCGAATCGATGACGGAATGGAAACGAAGGAGGGATCTGCCACGAAAACAGCTTTCTCTCTTTTGCAGGGAACAGTATCAGAAAGCAAAATCGTTCCCTATAAAATTTTAAACCCGTTTGACACACAATGATAAAACTTTGTTTTTCTGAAACGATCTTCTATATGATCACGCGTCCCGATTTTGCATCATTTGCTAAAAAATGTCGGCCCCCAAATCACACGGAAGCTGTTTAATGTTTTTTAGAACATGCTTTCTAAGTCATAAAATCCACATTTACTAAGGCTTTGTGAACTTTTCAGAGGCACCAGAAAATCTCCGAGTCATGGCAGTTTACGTACGGCTACTGCGCTCTTTCATCGATCGCAACTGAAGCATGGAACCTCGCGGAAAAAATTCTACCTTCTGAAGAGAAAAGCATTAGAGAGCGGAACTGTACCTTAGGTTGTGATTATTATACAGGAAAAAAAGGCTTCTTCGCAGCAATCTTCGATGATTAGAGCCATTTGTATTCAAAATTTTTCGTTGTTCCTGAAAAAAATCTTTTCTACTAACCTCCTATGCAGTTGAACATTTCCCACTAGAAGTTTCAATTAATGACCAATGCACAGTGAAAAAACCACGATTTTTTGAATCGAACAGGTTGGGTCGACCTCTGGTCGATTGGCTCCAACGTCGTTGGAGCGACAAAATTGCACGTTCACAAAAAATATCATAAATTGGTAGGTTTTTTTAAAGTTTGAAAAAGCCAAGTACTTTTTGAAAACTAGAGGAAATATAATTTCTGCCGCATAAGAAGCAGCCTTCAAGAATAAGGTCTTCATGCGGGGCGGGTAGGGTTCAATTTCTGACCAAAAAATTGAAAAGATTTTGAATAATTAATCATAATTCGGTAAGTTTTTCGAACTTTAAGAAAGCCAAAATCTTTTTTTAACTAGAAAAATATGCTTTCTAATCATGTATAAATAAATAAAAAGATGCTTTATTCGGGGCGGAGAGGCTGGATTTCGTAGATTTTTGCAAAAATACGTGCCAAAAATCGATCTCCCCGCCCCGCATGAAGATCCCTTTTTAAACGTGGTTTCTTATACGGCAAGAAAGAGCTTTTACTCTAGTTTTCAAAAAAATTGGCTTTTTTGAATTACCAAAAACTAACCGAGTTGTAACCATTTTTGTGAAGTTTTCTCAGACTCTGGTCGACTATGCTCCGACTTCATTGGAAGGACTTCACAAAAACGATCATAACTCGGTCAGTTTTTGGATATTCAAAAAAGCCAAAAACTTTTTGGAAACTAGAGTAAATGCGCTTTCTTGAGTTTAAGGAACAACTTTCAAAAAAGGGACCTTCATGCGGGTGCGGGGGGTTCGATTTTTGGTCGATTTTTACGAAAATACTTGCCAAAAGTCCATTTAAACATTGTGAGAAAGCGCATTTTCTCTAGTTTTCAAAAAGTTTTTGGCGTTTTCGAATTTCCAAAAACTAATCGAGTTATAACCATTTTTGTGAAGAAGTCGGAGCAGAGTCTGAGAGAAGTTCTCACAAAAATGGTTACAACTCGGACAATTTTTGGAAAATCAAAAAAGCCAAAAACTTTTTGGAAACTAGAGCAAATGCTCTTTTTTGCCGTATAAAAAGCAACTGTTAAAAAAAGGATCTTTATGCGGAGCGGGGGGGTCGATTTTTGGCACGAATTTTTGCAAAAGTCGACCAGAAATCCGGCCTCTTCGCCCCGAATAAAGCACCTTTTTTCAAAAATGATTTATACATGATTAGAAAGCACATTTCTCTGGTTTTAAAAAAATTAGGCTTTTTTAAAGTTCGAAAAACTTACCGAGTTATGATTAATTATTCAAAATCTTTTCAATTTTTTTTTGGTCAGAAATTGAACCCAGCCCGTCCCCATGAAGGCCTTATTCTTGAAGGCTGCTTCTCATCTGACAGAAATTATATTTCCTCTAGTTTTCAAAAAATACTTGGCTTTTTCAAACTTTAGAAAACCTACCGATTTATGATATTTTTTGTGAACGTGCAATTTTGTCGCTCCAATGACGTCGGAGCCGGATCGACCAGAGGTTGACCCAACCTGTTCGATTCAGAAAATCATGGTTTTTTCACTGTGCATTGATCATTAATTGAAACTTCTAGTGGGAAATGTTCAACTGCATAGGAGGTCCGTTTCAGGCAGAAAAGATTTATTCTTTCAGGAAAAACAAAAAATTTGAATTCAATTCGGCCTAATCATCGAAGATCGCTGCGAAGAAGCTGGGATTTTTGCTGTACGATAATCACGACCTAAAATTTTGTACGGTACAGTTTCATTCTCTAATGTTCTTTTTTTCAGAGAGTAGAATTTTTTCCACGAGAAGTCCATTCCTCAGTTGCGCTTCCGTCGACGATTCGAAGAGTGCCTCAAAAACTTTTGTAGGGAACCCGCTTAAGTCAGCCTTAGCAATTAACACTCAAATCTTTATGGAGTACAATTTCTGATGCAGACATTAGTCCTTCAGGTAGAAGTGCAGGTGTTGTATGCATGAGAACCTCGGAAAATCTAAAAAGTTGAAGTCGTAGCGATTATTTCTGAAACTACTAGCAAAATTCTTTATTTGTAACTGTAGAACATTCAAAATATTATTATCAAAATAAACATATTCGAAATGTTAATCAGCGTTTTTTTCAAAACAAAAAATCAGTTCGAACAATCGATAAATAACGCGTCTTTTTCTGAGGACGATCACCGTTGTGTTAGAGCTGAACATGAAATTAAGAACCTATTAAAGGGTACTAAAATGACATAAAGATTTGAAAATTAGAACACAGATAAGAAATAAAGCGATGATATAGACAAGGGATAATTTGATATAGAATTTTGATACAGAAAATAATGATTTTTCTGTCTTCAGATGTGTTCTCACAATCAGTAGTAGACATAAGAAAGGAAAAAATGTCCGCGTCTTGTAAATAAATAAATAATAAATAAAGCATAAGAATCAACAGAAAAATAAGTGAGCTGTCATAACGATGTTTTGTTGCGATCAAAACTTCTAGCGCCAGGCGGGACTCGAACCCGCACCTCCCTCTAACCGGGCGGGAATGCTCTACGCCATTACACCACCGACGCCGTTTGATCGAACGCAACATCCACACCTCGTGGGACCGACCAGCACCCACCCGTATCCGGGATGAGCTGGCCGCTGATATCAGCATGGAACCAGTTAAGCTGATGGCCCTGATAGAAACGATTCAAATCAGTTTCTTTAAGCCTCAAGTGGCTGGTATCGAGGTTGTGAGCTGTCATAACGATGTTTTGTTGCGATCAAAACTTCTAACGCCAGGCGGGACTCGAACCCGCCCCTCCCTCTAACCGGGCGGGAATGCTCTACGGCATTACACCACCGGCGCCGTTTGAGAAAAATAAGTAATTTGAGTTCCTATCAGCTTCTTCTGCTGGGAGAAAATTCATAGGAAATTCTCCAGTTCACGGGAACTTCTAATGACTTTCGGTCGCCTAAACACAACGGCGCGCGCCAATGTAAGTATAAACACGTCATGGAGTGTGCGGGCACCTAATGCATTGTTTCGAATGAGGCCATAAGAAGGCACGTCTGATTATGGAAGACAGTCAGTAGCTTGTGCCTCTTCTATTGCTGGGTGGGAGCGGGCCTGGGCCATGGTTGCGTTATAGCGAGAGTCACCTTGGACGCAGTTCCTCTGTTGCGTTAATTGTGGCTATAGGGGAGCGGCGTTATATCCAAGGAGCCGGAGTTGGCTTATATTGCATTGTAAAGCTAAGTTGGTTGGCTCCCTAAGTCCATTATGTCTGCAGTCGCGACTCGTCAGGAGGCGTTAAAAATCGAGAAGACCGCATATTCCATGCTGACTGTGATGAGCTCAAAACGAAACCAGACCGCCACGCATCTGAAAATCAACCAGAAAAGGGGTGGCGTAGCTTTATCCATGTATGATTCATACAACATGTAGCACATTGGAATATAACAAATTGATGTGAATGTCGACGAAATGACGAGTACATATGCTGCGATGGTCGTTCCTGTTATTGCGAAGATTTCCATTTATACTTGCACCCGCTGGTCCTTGATTGGTCCGTCGCTCTTCCTCCACACCTGGAAAGGAGGGTAACACTTTTAGTTTATTGAAAGCCCCAACATCTATTTTTTACGACCCAGTAGTCCGAACTCACCAGAATTTCTTCCTGTCTAGTTTGTGCCTCGCGATGAAATACAACAGACTGTAAGATGTTCTGAAAGTGATGGCGTTTGGAAGAAAATCAATAACTGCTAAAGGCAGTTGCCGTCATTACATAGAGGCCAGCGTCAATCAGCCTATTCTGAAAAAGGCCCCACACCCTTCTTCTCATGAATATTAGTAGTTATTATAAGCCTCAGCAAAAAATTTCGGCTAGAGCCGGTGCCGCCTTCCGACTACATCACACGATTCGTAACCTGGTTATAATCACACCAAAATATAGTTGATTTCGTCCGCCCTTCAGCGCAAAGTACTGAATCTACTTTTTAGACTTTAGAGTGTGCTATTTACATAACCTATGGTGGAACGATAGGACGAGTAAAAGTGATGGAACGATAGGAGGTTATCAGCTCAGAGACCCACCACTTCATTTTCAATTGTTGAGGCCATAGCAACCATAGCTATGTTTTCCGATTACGCACGAGGGTGGCCCTAAAAACGCTCCTTATCCCTTGCACTTATTCGAGCAGAAAATATTCCTTCAAGAGTGGAATTGCTCAAGAAGGCAACGCAAGGGATAACAATCAACTTCTTTAGATAACTTTACGGGTAGGTTAAGTCTTATTCCTAGACTTAAATACATTTTCTTCTCTTCCACTCAGCAAGGTGGTGCTGCAAGTCTCATCTTCTTGGTGAATAGCTTACTGTATACGGTACTTAGCGGGATGGGGCCCACTCCGAGATTGCACATGGTCGTGGAACACACACACACACACAAATGCGGTTTCTGTGCTCTCCTCGGGGGCACAGAACTAGGCAAAGGAAGGAACTCAGGAGTCTGGATGATCCAACTTACCCGCTTTAGGATACCCTGCCGGTGAGCAGCGGGCGTCAGCCCGCTTAGTACCCTGTTTGCTTGTTGGATGAAAATTCCCTCGTTCATTAACGCTGAGCCCATCAAATACGGCAACACTACATTATAAAACCTGGACATCGCACAAGAATACCAGCTGCCCCTCCAAGTAAAGCCACTTTCACTTCTATGTTGCATGGTTGAAATTTCGTTGGAAATTATTATAATATGTAAACAACATTTCAATTGCTACTTTTAAAGATAAATAAGTAAGCATACTAATTTATTAAATAACTGCATGCAAGGATGGTGATTAAACGATGGGATAAATTTAAAACTTCTTCCAGATCTCAGCTAGCATGTCGACACGAAATAAAGCCCCATCATAGTCACGTGGCGAGGAATGATTGCAAGTGTTCAGTGTAATGGAGATGCCTCTTTCCAATAGCCTCGCCAGAAGCGAACGCTGTACGCCTCACACGGTGCACGCTGCTATCTTATATTGGTACGAAAAGCCCGAGACTAACTAGTAGGTAAGCATTTACGAGCGGTATGTATTATTTTAAGTATTTACTAGGTTGTTGCAAATGAAAGGACCGATTTTGCTACCTCAACTTCTGTTCGATTTTTCGTGGCTACGGATGCCCAGTTTCAGGCATTGTTTTATATATATAGTATAGTTTCTGAAAGCGCACATTCTCCGCTTTCTTCACATTTACAGTTTTTCTGATATAATTGGCTCTTGCCGAGTTTTTGACGATGTTTCTACACTGTGAATCAACGAGACGTTCCGGTGCAGTACTTATGTGATTGGAAAAGTGGACACAACGCCGCGGCCACAGCTCGTAACATCAACACTGCATTTGGGGAGGCGTTCGTTAAGGAACGCACAAATGGCCACTAGTTCGAAAGGTTTGGAAGGCCGCCATCACTGCTTAACGACCACACTAGCAGTCACCGCTTGAATGCGATCGGAAAAGGGAAGAAATTGAATGAATGGATCCCGCACGAACTGACCGCTGGGCAGACGCTGAGGCACCACGACACCTGCGTTTCGTTAAAGCTGCGCAATCTAAGGGAGTCTTTTTGGACAGGATCGTGACATGCGACGAAAATCGGATCCTTTGTGAAAATCGTCGTCGCTCCGCAGAATTCTGGCCAGGCAAGAGAGTGCCAAGGAGATGCCGAAACCAAGCCTCCATCCAAAGATCATGGTGACCATTCGGTGGATAATGGCTGGTATAGTCCATTACAAGTTCCTGAAGACTGGAGGGCTATCACAGCGAAGAAGTACTGTGCCGAAATTGCGTCGGAAGTTGGCTGAAAAACAGCCGGCTTCGGTCAGTCGAAGAGGCCCAATCCTACTGCATGACAGCGCCCGTCCGCACGTTTCAAAAATTGTTGTCCAGAAGCTGGATGAATTGGGATACGAAACTCTGCCACATCCAGCATATTCACCAGATCTGTCCCGTGCGGTTTATTTTTTCAAGCATTCATATCGTCATGTGAAGGATAAAAAATTCAGTGACCAAGAGGATGTCGGAAATGATTTCTTAAGTTGTATTGATATTATGTGTTAATTCTCTTGGTTCTGATTTTCACAAAGATGGAATGTCTAAGCAATTGTTGCCTTGGAAAAACTGCATTAATTGTAATGGTGCTTATTTCGTTTATTTTCGTTTATTTTACTTGTTTCCAAAGTTGTGATCTGTCAGATTTTCAGTCAAAATCAGCCATTTCATTTGCAACGATCTCATACAAGAACTTTAATTTGTGGTCGCTGCTCTCGAACTGAAGGACTCAAACAAGGTTTTATCTTCTCGGAAGGAAATGCTTCCGCTTTTACACCATCAGCGCTGTTTTCCAAGTGGTAGGGCGCTTTCACGACGTCTTCGTGTTACCCGTCAACATTCACCCGACGAGTCGACGCTGATATCAGTGTGGAACCGGTTGAACTGAACAAGTGAGTTTCCCGCTACCAACGTAGAGGGCAAAAGGGAGTAAGTTCTTCTGTTTTTGTCTAGTCACAGTAAGCGAAAGTAGATTGAGAGCTTACTCCAGCGGATCCCTCTCGTTGCCATCCACATCGTCTTCCCATCTGAACAGCCGTGGGCGTACTAAGAGCAACGGCAAGCAATACATAATGCAGATACATCTGAAGTTTTGGTGTCTCTAGAGCAGAACTAGCCGTGTGTGAATCTGCAAAATAGGCATAACGGGAGTCAAGAGGAAGAGCGGTGCGATGACAAGGCTGAGCGAGGTAGCTGGACCATGTAACAGGCTGTGATGGGAACCAGTTGAGAGAGCCTCGAGAAGAGCTCCTTGATCCTTATCCGCGGCGTTTCGTCTCCTCGTTAGATGTTCGCATGCTGCTGCTGTATGCGTCTCTGTTCGCCGTTCTCAGTGCGAACCCAGAAGACTGCCCCGGTTCGTTGTTCCTTGCCAGAATCTTTCTATATATCGATGCTAAGAGTTCTTTGTGTTGTAGACCTCATACGCATTACCCATTCTTCGCAGTCCTCTGTATCATCTGTATGTTAAGCTGTCGCAAAATTAATCTCCGTTCCGAGGTATGTATAAATAATTACGTTGTTTACCCTAAATCGTTTCGTCTCAAGGAACGCCTTCGGCAGGTTTTTCCTGCCCTTTAAAAAATGTGGATGTCGCTCTAATTTTTCTAGCCGAGCTTCTCCACGTTCCGTAAAATCGTGAACGCGACTATCGAACATCATGCTTTACGAATCTAAACTGGGACATTCTGCGGCAGAGGCATCCCGGAGCCTTAGCTGTGGATTTGGAACGGACTGTCCTTGCGAACGAACGGTGAGGCTCCGCTTCGAAAAATTCGCTTCTAGCGATTTTGATCTCGAACAAAACCGAGTCCCGGGCGCAGGTCGTCGCATGTCGATGAAGTTTCGAGGGAAGCCGTCGAAGCCAATCCGGATACGAATAGAATATGTTAGCAGAGTACCTTGGAGTACATCACAGTGCGGTAGTAAGACATTTGGCAAGAAGAAGGCAAGGTGAAGAAGATGTCGAAGTGGGTGCCTCATGAGTTACCGATGAGCAGCATCTGGCACGTTTCGACACTTGCTCCAACCTGCTAGTTGGCTCTAAAATTAGCCTTTTGTAAGCCATATAATAGCTGTAGATGAAAAGTGGGTCCTTTACGGTAACAGGAAGCGGGGATTTGTCTGGGTAGATAAGGATGCTCCTCCAACATCCGTTCCTAAACCCGACCTTCATCCTAAAAAAATACGCCTACTTTGTGGTGTGTAAAGGTGTAATCCATTGCAGCTTATGCAATCTGGTTAGGCAGCCACAACAGAGTCATACTGCTGTGATTTAGACCAAATGTACGAGAAGTTCCAAAATATGTGGCCTGCAGTGGTGAATAGAGGAGGACAGGTCCTGTTGCAGGGCAACGCAAGGCCACACACCTCACAAAGCACTCGGCGGAAATTGACCCATTTAGGTATCGAAGTTCTTCCTCACCCACCATATTCTTTCCACCTTTTCCCCACTGATTATCGCTTTTCCGAGCTCTTCATTCTCATTTGCATCAGAAACAATTCACTAATTCGGCAGATGTTGAATGTGTCCTCCTTAATCTCGTTAATTCCTGTGATCTCAGTTCTTACTGTAGAGAATTAGGTTCATCACCTGCTCGTTGGCAAAAGTGTGTAGATTTTGGTGGTTTTTAATTCGATTAATACAGTCGTATTTAAGCTGAGTTATGACAGTTTGAAGTAAGCAGTCCGTTTCGGCTATTAATTTTGCGACAGACAATAGATGGCACAACGCTTGGTAGTGAAGGCGGAAACAGCGATTACGCACTGTGCAGCATGCGCTACTGGTTACTATGCATAAGTGAAGTGTGAATTATAGGTTGGTGCGGGAATCCATTCGACGAACTTACGATCTGGACTGACAACCCCAACGTCTGGAGATGTGAGCTGCCGTCGATTGTGTTCACTCCATGCTCGAACTACGCCACTGTCAACTGCCTACGACTGGTCTCCTTACCATGCGTTCCTCTGCTTCATGCCGTGTTCTCTGCTCTATCAAACGATTTATTAAGGACGACCTGGGAGGAGATCTGTACCTGATGGTGTTCCCCGACTCCCCGGATCGGATTGGCATCGATCCGGACTTCCTGGCAAAAGGCCGAGTTAGCATGTTGGACACGGAAGTAAGTGGTGTCTACTGTTGAAGTTTAATGCTATAAAGCGATGGAATTCCGTGCTCCCTGAAACCCTTTGGTGACTCATAGGCGGCATCCAACTATTATATGCATCATACTCGTGACTTTGCCTTCAACCATCCTTTTTGATTCCAGACCTAAGAAAGAGCTTATGTCCCGAAACATAAACTTTGACTACGAGCTTCATTCAAAAACAGAGAAACTGCAAAAGAAGTTGAGAAAATCAGCAGTTACTTGTAGCTTTATTTTTATCTTCATCTTATAGATAAAGAAAAAATAATTGTAAGTTGTGTAGGCGATCGGACACGATTCTACCTCGATGCGAGTGCTTTGCTCAAGGCCCAGCATTCGATTATCACCGATGACCAGAGATGCGTCTTAACCAACAGGCCGCTAATGTTACTGGGAGTCGGCGGAGCGTTCACCAAAGGGTTAGCAGACAGGTCGAACTCGCTTCTCACTGAAACAGCAGCACAAAGGAGGAATAGGAAACCGGTTTTATTCACAACGTCTCTTTCTAGTCTCATATGCTCATGCTTATCAAACCATAAAGTAAGAGAAAGACGAAAAAGAAGGTAGCCAGAGCCAGTAGAGCCACAGTAGAGTTAAGAGTGAAATTAATGGGTGCTGGGGTGGTGAGTTATTAACCAAAACTACAGCAAAAATAGGACAACTTCAATAGATCTTGTAGGGGTGTGATAACTCATGACTGGAAGAATAACATCATGGTTATCATGTTATGTCAACTAAAGACAGCTTCCTGGTAAACGGTGTTAGTGATTTCATGTTCGGGTTGCGCCACGCATTGGCTACTTCTACGGGATATCGTGAAGGCAATTTGAATGCTCATTTGGGCTGGCCAGCCGATAGACAATTCAGTGCTTCATCCTTCCAACACAAGCCTAGTGACTTACAGTTAGTCGTCTGGAGGGAACCTGGCCCATAATTTATGTTTACGCGATCCTCCCTCGACCGTGCTACCACGCGTCCGTTCAACAATGAACCAGGCCTTAGTCAAAAATACGCATAGGAGCACTTCGAAAGGATTGAGTTAGAGCATATTACAGGCCTACCATCAAGCAGGCAAGAACGGTGGAATTTGAGACTACGCCCGCGAACTGTCAAAAAGCAGTGGAAACACCTACAAGCTTATCGTACATCTGATTCTTGCGTAGGGTATCATTAATCCACGCACATGTCCATCCCAGTTTTTAGAGCTACATCCTGGAAGGTCGCCAGGAGTCGTCTTCAGCCAGAAAATTTCAACATTTCTATGTAACAAAGACAAACAAAGACTACCGTACACTGCAGTTTTCAAAAAAAATCGGAAGAAATGTTTGTGAGTATCATGCCACGAATAATTATTCCGTTGGCACTCGCTTCCGCCTAGAGGAAATTCAAAAATTGAACTGCTTGACAACCTAAACCTTCTTTGAGATAAATCTACAGTATTAACAAATTTAGGGAGAGGTATTGCAGCTTCGTCAACACATATTCGCTTTTTTCAGATTCAATGCAAGAATGGGAGTTGGACGCTGCCCAAGGAGAGCCTTCGAATGACGCATGTCCTATGCGACCAGTACATCATTGACAAGCAGAAAGCGCTGGCTTCACCTAACAAACCCTTACCTGCCGACCAAGACACAACTATACTCCCTCAGTCGACTGTGGAAGTCACAACGGAAACCATCAGTGTTGCCCCTTCGGTTGTGACAGAAACTGAACCCACAAAGGCAGCTACTTCGGATGTTACAAAATCAACTCCTGAGAGTTCAACAACGGAGCTTGTGGCGAGTACGGACGCACGTAACGCTGCGACTGTAACGGTAATGTTGAAGATCTTCACTTCTACACCTGCGGCGCCTATGGAGATTGCAAAAGTGGTCCCTCCACCAATTACAACGACTCCTGTTTCGATCACTTCTGTAACCGCTACAGTAGCGTTGACTTCGAACGCCCCCGATTTGAGTGATCCATCAGAAATCACAACGCAAAGCACTGAAACAACTACTTCTAGCAAGATTGAGACAACAACGAGTAGCACTGAAACTAGTGACCTTCTGATGTGGACGTCTGACAGTTACGTGAGATTAGTGGCAAGATCCATAGGGACTTCACCAGCAACCCCTAGCCTGAAACCGACTGGAAACCAAATTCGTGAGAAGCCCCTCACGCATAAGACGAAATCGGTTCTGGTCAGTGGTGTTGCCTCATCAGAAATTCCACCTACAGTAAGGACTATGTCTCTTATACGCGATGTTAAGGATACTCACAAGACACCGAAGGTTAGCATCCACATCACTAAAAAGAGCGATATTCCTCCAGACGGCGACCCCTACGACAGCGCCCCAGTGCAGGCCGTTAAGAAAAGACCTCAGATGAAATGGCCACGAAGTCTTCCGAAAACATCTAGAAGAGCAGTCCATCGGTTGACGCAGGCGAATCCGAAGACAGTTAAGCTAACGAGCAGCCGCACATCAGAGAAGGTGACAGCGGTACGCGCTCGTCCTTTGACGAAAGTGGGAAAGGCCCCAAGAAGTGCCCAGCAGAAGAGGTACCGCTCGATAGCACCTTCAAGGGCCCACGTAAAAGGACATCGGGGGATACAAGCCACTAGCCCAGTACGACGAAGAAGCTGGCAAGCAAAGGCCCATAGGACGAAACTCACCACGAGCATTTCGAAAAAGGCAAACTGATTGCACTTCGAACGCATCATTATCAGTTTTAAATATAAAAGTCGTTTACATTATGTTAATAAAAGTTTAAAATGAACTCGTGAACTGAGCATGAACCGCATTTTTAAATAAAGTTCGAGGCGATATCTCAAAGCTCACGGTACTCCTCGATTAAGGGTGGATGGTGGATTAAAGGTGAGGTAAAGGTGGTGGTCCCATTGAGCTACACCATATAGTTAATACAGTAAGTTTGATAAGCACTGTATCGAGGGTACCATGAGAGAGGAAGCCTACAGTTAACAGTTCACCATTCCTGACGGAGAAGCATGGCACACGCTTCTAAAAGATGTTCTGCAACTTCAGCGATTTACTAGAACCCATCCTCCACGCAAGTTTGATTTGATGGATTTCAACCTTAAAAAGGACTTCTGAGGTTAATGGCTTCTCAACATTCCCTACCTTATTCTGCAACGTCTTACGACGCCCACCTCTAGAGCTGAGCAGCACCTAATGCGTTCTTGCGAGTGGAGGTCCCGGCCGACCCTCAGGTCTTAAAATATGGTCTTGTAGGGAATCTAGCTAAGAGCACAAGAGTGAAGTTCATTTTTTGCTGCTGGTCGTTTTGCAACTGTTTTGCCATTTTCGAGTCATTGGGTGGCCAAAAATGGCAAACGAAATTGTCGCCTAGTTACTCATGGACGGAAGATCGGGGGTACGTCTCCCCCATGCCATGAGTGTTGGTTATTCTGCCACACTCACTTCAAACCGAACTCGCGTAAGCTTTTCAATTTTAGCCCTGATATGGTCCAGAATCTCTTTAGCACACGGGTTAACTCGGTGTTCTTCGTTCCTCTCGAGTCCGCTGCAAGTCGAAATGGGTTTACTAGGCGACATTTTCGCGACGAGAGTCGCACTATTTCTTAAACTCTATCATTCCCGTTATCTTTTA
>OX375868.1:37016970-37056171 GCA_947359475.1 Heligmosomoides polygyrus bakeri
TTCCTAAGGCGAGGAAAGGACGAAATCAGTGGTCATGACAACCCTATCCTTACTCACGAATACACACTATGAAACATCGTAAGCGGCCACATTGTCGAAATTGGATACCATATTCGTGCTCAGCATCCAAAATAACAGTACAGGCGATATTTGGGCGAAAAAAATCGACCTCCACTCCACTTTTGGAGTCACAATAGTACAACGCGGCCGGTTATTCTGCACCTTTTCTCGCACATACTCACCGTCGCCTATTGTGGTCGACGGTAACACCGAACGCGTTTGCCAGCTTCGTGATCAGAACCTCAGTCAACCCTCAGGACAACATTTGTACGAAATTTTATTATCTACTTACGAAGTCATGGGGATTAATCCCCCCGTCAGTGCGGGAGAATGGCCGAGGAAGAATAGGCTGCAAGAAGACCAATAGAATAAGTTAATCATATATGTAAATTTTAATACTCAAACAGTTTTAAATTCAATGTCTAAACAACGAAGTAGAATTAGAAATAACCTGGGGTAAATATGAACTCTAAATCACTCTGTACTATAACAAACACAAGTGGAAAACAAGCAACAACTAAAACAAGTAATAACTAAAGCAATGGTAACAACAACACTAAACATGTCTTGTTTCGCCTCTGCCTTCATATAAAACATGTTTATAATTAGTCACTCCGAGGCTCGTCAGTGAAGAAGGTGACTAATTAATTTAGTTGTTAGTACTGTATTTGGTGTTATATGCAAATGCTACGAATACTACGGAGTACAATGGGTCAAAAATGATGCATTTTATAAGAGATGCTAAAATTAGTAAAATTTACAAGAGAAACGTTCTCTATAGGAACCCGAAGACTGATCAGCACATCCCAGAGATGGACTGAAGCAACACATTTCGATCATGTTCGTAAATATGGTTAGAATGAGAATATGTTCTACATTTACCAAAACGCACAGCAATCCGTAAACAACTCTCCTAGATTCGAACCTGGACCTCTCCCCGCTATCCACGCCCCGACTGCAGTGAATGATTCATTTGACCTAATAAATTGTCAGATTTCTAACATCTAACTATAATTAAAGCTCTATAGCATCTGCATGTTAATTTCTGAGTATTTCAAGGCCATTCAAGGCGTCACTTTCGCCTTATCAGCCAGCACTGAAGTGCTACAGTTTTTTTGTAATTTTTGACCTACCAGATGCCCTCAGGACATTTGAAGACCACTACGGTGCTTCTTAGACACACCCTTATAACAAGCAATAGGTCATTTTGGAAACCTCCACAGGAAGTTCATTGACTTCCCTTGTCAGATTGCGTACACACAATTCGGCGCACTTTGAGCGACGCGCGAAACTCAAACATCGTTTTTTATCATAAGGTCAGACTCCCCTGGTTTTCGAAGAAGAGTGCCACTAACTTGTTAAGAGATTGAAAGAATATTCGAATATTCGACTATTCGAATATTCGATATTCGAAGCCTTCGAATATTCGAATAAACGAATATTCGAATATTGGCCACTTTCGAATATTCGAATAAACGAATAATTCGAATATTGGACTTTCTCGAATATTCGAATAATCGAATAATTCGAATATTGGACTTTCTCGAATATTCGAATAATCGAATAATTCGAATATTGGACTTTCTCGAATATTCGAATAATCGAATAATTCGAATATTGGACTTTTTTCGAATAGTCGAATATTCGAATATTCGAAATTCGAATTTATTCGAGATTCGACTATTCGAAATTCGAAAAGGACAAAGGTATAGTACAGTCGTGATGGTGTCCCTTGCATCACTTCACTTTTCGTCTTACACAAACTTCCCCAAAGCCTGCGAAGTGTTATAAGCTTGAGCAATAGTGGCGGGTTGCTTCAACTGCTGAGACCAAGATTGTTAACCAAATCTTTGGCGCGCCGCTGTATTCGAGCTTAAAAAAACCTCTTCCTGTCTTTTCCAGGCTCCGAAGAAGAAACACCCGAGGATCATTTCGATCAACAAAAGCTTTGAAAAGAGATATTGAAGTGAAGGGAATGACCAGACCCAACATCCCATAAGCAGCCGGTAGGCTGGATTCAACTACTCCAATCTCCCAGCAACTGTTTATCTTGTTGCTGGTCGCACCCCTCAAAAAAATAAGCAGCGAAGCACTTGTGCATCAACCTGATCGAGGAGTTTTACTCAAGGCGAATTCCCCTCCCATTAGTTATTTGACCAGCAACAAGACTGCTATGTTCTTGCTTGTGTCGATGCTGAAATCCGCAATTTTTGGTGTCACTACATTCATGAGACGCACAGAAGACCACTAGAGGATCACTACCTCGCAGGTTTATCTACTTTCAAAACCTAGCAATAAAAATGTGGTATAAGCACGCACTTGTGAAGAAGTAACGATCATCGAAAAACCATAACCATCATAATAACAACGGCAGCAACAAGTAGAGTGCTCTGAATGCGCCTAAACAACAGCAACAACTGCCAAGGAGATCATGCTTTAGCGTCGTTCTGCTCTATCACAGACACTTGAAGATCTTAGCGATTGAAAACGAACCACTTTCAAAGAAAATCCTAATCAGCGCTTGCCATAAGAAATCTCAAAAACAATAGAGCGCTACTAATCGTCGTCCATGTCTTCGCCTTCGTCGCCGGCGTCCTCGCCTTGAGGCGACCACCACGCAACGCATCCGAGGCCCGTTTCGGCCATGGTGCCGATGATTTCGTACGATTTTTCCTTCTGGGCCTCCTCTGCTGACAGGTTCGGCTTCACGTCTCTGAAAATCGAGGAACTTGAAAATTTCACTAGGCACCAGTGACAGACAAGCCAGATTTTCAGCTTCCATATCAACACCTCACCAACGAAAAGAAGTTGTACGCACGGCATACGGAAATCTTCGTCACTTTCGCTGGTTGAAATATCTATGATTCGAATATTATTAGGTTGGCCCAAAAATAATGTCGACTCTGCCATTTATTCAACTGACTAAAACGACAAGATCTTAAAACTTTCCAGGAGAAACGTGGTATATTTTTTTTTGGAAGTTTCTGAAATTTTTGGAAGTGCACGATCAGATCAGTACAGACCACTCAAAAGAAACTGAGATGCTTTCAGCTTTTGGGACATCTTTCGGATCAGCAAAGTGAAGATAAGCGATGTTTTCGAATATAAGTCCAAAACTGGGGTTGTAAAAGTGAGGTCAATTCAAGGGACACAAACTGCATTCGAACAAGTTGCCTACAGACACGTGGTGAGCGACTGGACAAAATTCAAGAGTTCCACAAGCACTGCACGCTCCCACATGCATACGTACGCCTCGTGGAGCATACAGTGGAAAAAGTCAAACAGATGTGCACTTTATCACTTCGCCGACGACCACTAAAGGTGCTGTTGGGATTTACCTTACACAACTGCTGGGATCCACTTCTTCGCTACACTTAAAACGGAACAAATAGAAAAACAAAGTCACAAAATGTTATTTTCATTCATAGTGGTTCGTTTCTCCACCAGGAATGATTCCCGGGACCGAATTCATCAACGACTTACAGCAAATTAACGGAGAAAATAGAGCCGAAATTCCTGATAGCGCGGCTTATCAACAAGCGATATGGTGAAATGTTTCACCACATCGCCTGATAACCGCGCTATCAGGGAGAGAGGGTCATATAGGAAGAATTCCCACCCCTCAATTAGTATAAAAATGTTTCTTTTTTGCCAGTTCGTTAAACCCAAGGAGTGGAGGGTCATTGAAGTTACAATGGAATCGGCGCCTCACGAGTTTGGAGGTCTTGCACGCCCGGAATACCTCCGCCGTCCAGCGGCTCGTAGCGCAGTGGATGGTGACGTTGCTTCACGCGAGGGAGGTCGGCGGTTCGATTCTTCTGCGCTCAGCTGATTGGTTGAGATTTAAGGAATTCTGACGTCCATACAATTTTCATACATTTTCTGCGCATTTTTCCAGCTGTATGCTGTGGAGAGTAACTTTCTTGCGACCTGTTTATTGCTTACCTATTTTTAACCAAAAGGCAATGAGAAAGCTACTCAACATGTATAAATGTTCAATATCAGTGATACACAAGCACAAAGGACATTGGTCACAATACGGACGGCGTATAAGGACTACAGGCTCCTCACAGTTTGCTTCCATACATGGACCAATGTCATCGGCTCCATAGACAAAATCCAATAGAAGACGTACCCTTTCCTCCGGCAAGCGACTAGGTGCGCAGTGGGAGAGGGGTTGCTGCATGCGAGGAAGGTCGGGGGTTTGGTTCTTGTGCGCTGCTGCATTTTTGCATTTCTACTGACTGGTTGAGATTTGGGGGATTCTGACGTCTATGTCATTTTCAGACGTTTTCTGCGCATTTTCCAGTACGCTGTGGAGAGTACCTTTCTTGCGACTTGTTTATTACTGACCGGATTTTTAACCACAACGTCTTCGTCAACTTCAAGTTGCCGTGCTTCGAAGTCCTTGAGTATGCTAGCCATCCGTTCGGCCAGCTTGATTTCTTCCCTCGAAGATTCCTTGTCTAAAGGTGGGCCACACTTCAGCCTGAGCAGGTGGATCACCACTCGACCGTCGGCGGACATTGTTGGTCTTAGGTTTTAGAAAACCTTCAGCAGACCTCTGGTTTTCAGCTGACAGGCAAAGATGAGGAAAGAGTGTATCGATGCCGTTTAGGTTAATTTACGGGATCCACAGCCCCCTTTTCTTGTTTTAATCACCTCCAACGTCGCGTCCTGGTCTCTTCTGTACATCCGAGCAGGATGGTTTTTCCCGAAGCCATTGGTCCATGTATGGAAACAAACTGTGAGGAGCCTGTAGCCTTTATACACTGCTCGTATTGTGACCAGTTCTGCTTCATGCACTTTGTACCTGTGTATCACTGACGTTGAACATTCCTACATCATCATGTTGAATACCACAGCATGGAGCTGGAAATTTAGGCAAAAAAAGCTCTTAAAATGGTATAGACGTTAGAATTCTTCAAATATCAACCAATCAGATGAAATGCAAAAATACCGCGGAGCACGAGAATCGAACCCCCGACCTGCTTCGCCTGAAGCAACGTCACTATCCACTGCGCTCCAAGCAGCTGGACGGCGGATATAATTCGGGCGCGCAAGACCCCCGAACTCGTGAGGCGCCGATTCCATTTAACTTCTAGGATCCTCTACTCCTTGGGTTTAGCGACTTGGCAAAAAATGAACATATTTTTATACTAATTGAGGGGTGGGGTTCCTCCTATATGACTCGCTCTCCTCGTTCAGACATGCGCTTCAGACCCTTCCCTTGTAATAGAATTACGACGCTTTGAAAACACACCCAATTCTGAAAAAAGGGTGACGACTGTGGATGCAAAAATTATAGCGGAATTAGTTTACTTTCTACCACGGGAAGATTGTTCACAGAAACACTCCAAGCATGGTTTCAAAAGCAGCGAGAATGCATCGTCAGAGGTTTTCGTCCTACAGGGGCTGCTGTGATCCACTCCAAGAGGTAGACTATATAAAGCATTTGATAGCCTCTATTGGCCAGTTATCTGGACGACACTAGAATCAGATCGCACGCCACCCAGTGGCTCCTACAGGGCCCTATGCTAACTCTTCCGGCTTTGTTCGTATACGAGAAGATCTATAGATTTGTGTTTCTATAGAGAGTTTCTATAGATTTTCTAGGCTCGTCACGAGGTTGTTAAACGGTTTTAATTGCTAACGTTTCGTCTGAATCGCCTTCTTCCGAGCCCGAGAGGCTCAATGCAATTAGGAGTTACCCCCACAAAATATGTTGTCAACCTTACAAAATTCAATGTCAACTCTTGAAAGCATGACCGATGGATGGATTCCAAGTGGTGTACCTCACCATAGTCCACTGAAGGAGCAGCGGAAGACGTACAGTACAGATTAGGGTGTGGACAGTACCTACCTCAGATGAGAACGCGAGAAAAGGTAGGGCTTGAGCTCGGGCGTTTTCCCTTTTCGGTCGACTACCTTGGGGTCCCTGGAATGTTGTAGAACTAGAACACCTTCAGGGCTTCGCGCACCAGTGTTTGAACCTCGTACAGCGGAATCCTCAGTTGAACGCCAACATCCTCCCCGCCACAATAATCGATCCTATAGTAGCCTGGGCGATGGGCATAAGTTTCTCTTCCCATCCAGATGCATCCTTACCCTCACTCACAGAAGACGGCCAGTTTCACGATGTGCTCCAGGCTGCAAGCTTGGCAGGAGGTTAGGTAGACTACACGCGATACGATGCAGTCACCTTCTTTTCCCGTTAGGCAAACCGAACAGCCGCACAGTTAGAGGTTCCACTAGTACGGTCGTATAGCTGATTGCTGACTGAGTCTTAATTAAAGTTGTCAGGTGGGAGATCAACCACTGCAGTCGAGTTTTCCGGCCCAGATCTCCTCAGACATTTCTGTATAGAAGTGCTCACTTCATCGGAGATGAAGAGCACCAGATGGGTACTCCCGTTTCGTTGCACCACCCTCCCTCTGAGTCTGGAAGAGAGATTTCGGCGAGGATAGCCCGTGAGAGCGGCTAATTCTCGAGCCACTTCCAGGAACTCATTTCACTCACCTTCTTCTACACACAGTAGCTGCCGTTCGGAACGCGTTCCTTACGACCCCTTCTCTTGGCCGATACGGGTGAGAAGACTGACTGTGGATAATTATGCCTTTGCCGCTGGGTCTTCAATACCACTTGGTGATGTATTGGATTGTTCGATAATCAATGTCGCTTTTTCATATCTTCCAAAGCCAATTTATTTACATTAACAACAAACATTTATTAATGATATATTGACCACTTTGTTGGATGACTTCTTGCCATCTTTCGGTAAGTTGGAAAATTCCACGTTCGAAGAAGCCTTTGTTTTTAGAAGCGAAGAATTCGTGCAACTCATTTTTAGCAGCTCGATCGGAATCAAATGTTTTACCACTCAAATGGTTTTGAAGGGAGCGAAACGAATGGTAATCCGATGGTGACAAGTCGGGGCTATAGGGTGGATGTGGCACCAGTTCCCCATTGAGCTGTGTTATTTTTTGACGGCTCATCAAAGAGGTGAGGGGTCTGGCGTTTGCATGATGGATCATCACGCCCTGGCGATAGGCCACTTTAGGGCGCTTTTTCATGAAATTATTGTTCAGTTTCGATGACTGAAGACAATAGACATTCGAGTCAATAGTTTGGTTTCTTGGAAGCAGCTCAAAGTATACTATGCCCTCGCATACGTTTATGTGTTTAGCGAGGCGGATTTCCTTTAATTCGTGAAGAATCCAAGCATCCAGTTCGTTTACGTGACCAAGCTGTTGTAACTGCAGTCAAACGGCCGGATTCGAAGTGGTAACCTTCTCTGTCATCTCTCGAGTTGTGAAACGCCGGTTAGTAACAATTAACGCCTTTATTTCGTCGACATCACTAGTGATTTTACGACCAGCATGTCATGCGCATCGTGCACATTAAAATTTCCAAAGCGAGCTGACGCTGGCCTTCAGTAAGGCAGTCCACACCACCAATTTCACCTAACTTCTTTCTTCTAATTTCTTTTTGCATCACATTTTTATCGTTTCGGAAACAAAACAATGAAATAATTCTAACGATAATGCTCTCTCTGATTGGCCGTTTTCAACTATATTTTTTACCAACTTGTTTTTACTAACGACGCTCAGTTTTTGATAGAAGAGAGTCTAAATCTAACCTTTAAAATGGTAAATAACTATGTCAGCCACCCAATAGTATATAATTATGTAAGCCACGCAATCACTGCTACATAAAAATATGCAGTTCACGCCATCTTTGAGGAAAAACGACATTAATTATCGAACAACCCAATAGCTATTTTCCCAGCCAGATGAACATGGACACTGAAGATAGGGAGCCAATTCCCGTAAGCCTTTTCCATTGTGAGCATGATGTATTCGGACTGGCTGCTCACAACCTTATAGCACTTGCCCATCTCAACGATGAAGCTGTCGTCCGCATATCGGCAGTGAGGTTCGAGTGCATTTTCGTTTCGATCTGGTGTGAAACGTCTTGTTGCGGTCGTTCTAAACACTGTATTCGGCACAATTACCCAAATGATGTTTGATGGTATACAAGGAGTTCAATCTGGAGGTCGATCTGTGAGGAGAGACTCGCTACAGCTACTCTGTAAGGATTGAACATCAACGCTGAGAAGCAAAGGCGCTCGCAACTGATTAGTCGCCTTTCTCGTTGTAACCGAACCGCTCCCAGCAGGAACAAGTCGAAGAGGTCAATAAAAGTGGCCTTATGGTGCAGCAGAATAAAGTCGCACGCACAGGAGAAATCCCCAGAAGGATTTGCAAGACCGTAATGACCTCACCGCGATGGCCTTCGGCAACCAAACTGATGCCTATGGAGAAGCCATAACGTGGCATTGACCACAAAAATGCGAGTGTTTAGATGCAATGTGATGTCAGCCCATCTTTATGGAGCCGACACATGGGTCCTTCTGAAAAGTGACTTCCAGAAATTGGAGGTTGCCAAAATGAGGTGCCTCACACTGATGCAAACGTCATCCTTCGTGACCCTGTAACGAACGAGACTATTCGCAACACGCGTTGCAATCAGCCAGCTATCAAAGCTGAAATCTGAAAACACAAGTCAGGCAATTTGAGTAAGTAACCCGCATGCTGGCCTGTCGTATAGGGTTTAAGAACACAGGAAGAGAAAAGTCGAAAGATAGGGATCCTTTTGTAGAATAAGAATGGAATTCTGCTTCTACAAGATGTTGAGGAGACAATTTGAACGTGAATGTGAATTGAACGAGACATTTTTTATTTTGCCTATACAAGGATTTCAGGCGGCCAGCCAATGGATAAGTCAGTACCATGTTCTTCTGAGATAAGTCTGGTACCAATTCATCTTGGAGGGATGAAAGGCATGGTGGGATTGGGTAGCTAACCCGAACCAAGAACCTCGAATCATGAGATGCCGTCCCCTCTGAGTGCTCCACCATGCTACCGTCGTATACACAACAAAATGTTGTGAAGAGTCTGACTACATGGATGGATGGTCTATCGACCTGGATCCAAAACGACGTGGATGAAGCAAGTAGAGGAGCTATACAAACGAGGACTCTGTTTCGAACTTGAGAAAGAAAGGTCGCAGGACTGTGGCGTCCCCTGCTCTATGACACCCAAAGCGATGAACTGGTTCCGAGGCCGCTGTCGACCTGGCGTCTGCTCATGCGAGTTAGTAAGTAACAATATAAGTTACAATCAGAAGAGATGGCGAAGCCGACCTACAAAAACTCATCCACTCCGGAAGTCTAACGATAAGGTTTCGTCCATGAAACTTTCAACGTGATACATTGTCAAGAAAGCCACGCAGAATCTGAAAACTGATCTACGGACGAAGGTAATTCAATTTGAAAGTGGCGGCCCAAATACTACACTGCTTTTGCACCAACCTTATAAACGGACTTCGTTTTTCTCTTTATTTATTGCAGATATACTAGTATTACAGACAACGTCCACCATCGAAACAGAATGAAATTTAAACGGAATGCAAAATGGACTGTCTGACGCTAAAACAAAAATGGTCCAATCATTACTTTCTGCTGTTCGCTTGTTGCATTCCACGCGTCTTCTAGTCTTTGCTCTCACATTGGAAAGGAGGAGGATGAGAAACGAGAAAACGCATAAAACAACCTACTTGAATATATTTTCCACAACTCGAAACCGAACAGTCTTCCCTGGATCCATGTACAGCTTCGCAGGGGGCTCACCGTCCTCGGATGGGTATTCCCAGTACCAAATCTGAATGGCACTGATGAAATACAGCTTCGAAGTCGCACGTCAACGCCGCTCGGAGAACGAATCGTGCGGCCATGATAATGGCGCCGAGTGCATCGCCGCCGCGTCATTGTAAAGAGACCAGCGACGCAGGGCACCGATTGATGTAGGACAGCGTCGCGCCCACCCACAGCGCCTCATTGGCTCAGGGGCAGAGCGTCTGTCTAGTAAACAGAAGGTCGCTGGTTCGATTCCAGCATGAGGCATCATTTTGCAAACATCAGCACAACTGCTATTGAAGCCTCTCCTCCTAGAAAACCTGCTCCTACTCCACCTTTACTACATCAGAGGCCGAAAAAACAGTTCCACCAAAACTTTGCCTCGACCGGTTATTCGATGTAGTTAGTGATCACGAATATGAATAGCATTTTTGAAATTTTAGTAGACTACAGCATCTGCAGCACTGTTTTCTCCACCTAGTTGGACTTATTTTCCAATACCAGATTCATGACTCCGTGAACGTTGAGCGAAATCGGTGACCCAATCGAAATCTACAGCAACCTAATGTGATTCTTTAAAATTTCAAGACTTTCGAGGCTCGGAAACGCTTTCCAAAGTAATCTCCAAAACTGGCGTGGCGAACAAACTCCCCTTCGAGATACATAATTACACACACTAGTGCCGAAACGTATTTTAAGAGGTGAACAATGAAATACCTGTTCAGTCTGCTCAAAAACGTGCGGCTCGGGGAGGCGATCTGCCGGTATCACAATGTCTTCGAAAAATTCCACGGAGAGCGTGAGTCCACTGCTGTTCGAGGACACCACACGTGCTTGGATTACCTCGTCCACGTGAGGACGGAACACAACCAGTCGAAACTGAACACGGACCGTAAACTGGAGTTTTGGTCACCATACCGTCTTTGTAATGCACTGTGTTACTGCTGGTATGCAGCACACCCGCCAGTCAACCGAAAACTACAGAAATCTTACGATTCGTGTCCTGATTCAGGAATTTATTAACGTTCAGAAACAGAACAACTACCTCTTCTGCTTTTTCATCATCAGCACATCTTGAGCGTAGGACAAAGCTACCAAACCACCAAGCAAGTCGCTTTTTACAAAACAGTACTTTGTTAAGATCACTTAATATTCTCTTGTGGGAGGGGGACGTTCTGCCTGAAAACGGAACGGGCAAAGACGCGGGACAGTGCCTGCGGGGCCAATTAGCGTCGACTCGCGCCGTGACACCCGCCGCTTCGCACTCAGCCAGACAGCCATCGCCTCCGCGGCGAGGGCTGACTGGCTGGGTGTCACGGCGCGAGCCGACGCTAATTGGCTCCGCAGGCACTGTCTTGCGTCTTTGCGCGCGCTCTTTCAGGCAGAACGTCTCTCACCCTTCTCTTGTCAACCAACTCCCTGGATGGTTTAGTAGGTTGAAATGTAATATTGTACGATACATAACTACAATAACTACATTAATGAAACCTCAAATGACCTAAAGCGCTAGGCCATTTGCTCCAGCCTTGATTACAGTCGAAATGAGTCACGGTGAGAAACACTTACGCACTACTCTTTCCACCCATGGGTCACCCATTTTTGAACGGACTACATTCCCACAAGACTATCATTCTGGGTTCGTTGGTGATTCATGATCTCGATCTCCACTTTAAACGAGGAAGAGCAGAAGTGACTTGTCAAGTAGTAGACGGTAAACGAGAGGCGCTTATACTTGGTTCACCATCACAGATGGAGAACTAGCTATGCCCACTATCCTGCTTCGTCTTCACATTACTGCGACCGACTGAGATACCAAGAATTTTCTTGCTTCATAAAATAGTAGGATGTGTTTTTTGACAAACGAGGGAGAGTATAGTTGCTGAATAGGACTTCATTTCTAGAGTTCGACTGTCTCATGTCTACCTTCTGCTCCGTATTAATGAAAAATGAATTGGACCGCCTCCGGTGCACTCGCTATACAGGGTGGCCGATAAGTATTGTCGTCGCGCAAAATGTCATATTTTCAATAATGTGCGAGATTTTTAAATACTTATTATTCTTCAATATAACCAACAACCTGTAGATTGGATTTCACAAGAATGCTTCGAAGTGACCTCCCTTAGCTTTTACGCAGGCCTCAAGTATTGGTTTCACTGACTATACGGTGCGCCACAGGTAGCTGGCATTGATTTCTGCCTAGGCTTGATTTAGTTCGCGGCAAAGCTGGACCAAATTGTTGATGGTACTCTTCCTCAGCTTCTGCTCTAGGTAACCCTATACGGCAAAGTCCAGGGGATTTGATTCTGGGACGTTAGATGGCTATTGATCCTTCGTTAGGGATCAGGGAAATTGGTGTTCAAATACGCAATCGTCGTCCTCGCTCCAGGGGCAAGAGCCCAGTCTTGTTGAAAGATCATGTCGGAATTTTTTTTCGTAGAAGGGGAAGAGTACTTTCTTGAGAACCTTCTCTTGGTAGGTTTCAGCGTTCATTTTCACGTTTCTTTCCACGAAAACCAGCGGCGTCTTCAGGTTTGCTGTGATACCAGCCAACACCATCAGGCCTTTAGGGAACAACGATTTTGTGACGATCTTCCTTTTCCGAGTGTGTCTTTGATCGGATCTGAGGAGCTTATGATCATCCTAAGCATTGTGTGCAACTTCGATCGTGGAAATTTTCTCATCAGTCCACAGCACACCATCGACGCGGCGCACTGAGAAAAGCCGAAGCAGCTCCTTGAACTTTCTTCTTGATTTTCCTTAGCTGCCTCTGTCAACTGCTATCCGTAGAGCAGACGATAGCTACAAAGTCCTAGTTCATTATGAACAATTAGCTGGACAGTAGAGCGAGCGATTCCGAGGCTCTTTCGATTTTGTTAAGAGATATGCTGTCGATTCTGTAGATTCTCTTCTTAATGATCGCATGGTTCCTCCTTGTACTCGCAGAACGAGGACGACCTGACTTTATCTTTATGCTGACTTTTCCTTCCTCCTCCCACTACTTTATGATCCGTTGGTCTGTCTTAATGGAATACTGAGCTTCCCCGCAATGGCGGTGGTAGACTCTCTGCTTTCAGCTAGGCGGGTTATTGCTTCTCGATGAGGATACGATCTCGTAGAGGCTACAAACAAAAATTCTCATCTATCACAAGAAATTTGATTTAATATGGTAAACGATGAACGCAAAGACGTACGATTTCAAGAAAACATAAGAGAAACAGATGCGCGCGAATATCGCGACAATAGTTATCGGCCACCCTGTAGATTACCTAATAACGAACTCGACCGCTACAACGTCAGCATACCTTGACTCGAGTATGACCACTTCCTTCGCCAGGGAGTATATAAGTGACACCGACTTCGAGCAGATCGTACACGCATATGCACAGCCCCAAATCTGGCACGACCTTGTTCGACAACCGTTGGTTGATACGACGTCTCAGCACCTTAAAATATCACCGAATATCGGTGTAGATTTCACCCTATTGAGGTCTCAGCTTAGCGATAGGACAAGGCAACTCACTGCTCCGAGCTCTTTCCCCAGCTCATGTGGTTTTATCGCAATCGTATCCTCCAGCAGTGCCAGTACAAACATTCCTAACGATCAAGTCTTATCTATGATGCTCCTGGTACCTACTAACTATAAGATAAAGTGGAAATCTAGTTAATCCGTAAGCACATGCTGTCGAAATGGAAGTCCAACATTTATTGTCGCGGAAAACACTCAAATAATCTATTTGACTTGAAGTGGTGCTAGAAATGGATCGACTGTACTGAAAAGTTAACAAATTCCAACGTCTACAGTCAAGTAAACTGAGAAGATTATGAGAACTGAAAAGCAGAATGAGATCAATGTTTTTCATTCAATACATTAGTTTATGAAGGTTACGTACAAACGACTGGTTCCCAAGATCTATACAACGAGATAGTTCTCATAGACTTTCCGGGCCAGATAGTCATTCCCACTGTTGCGGTAAATCAGAGCAAGATTGTGAGCAGCGAATCGTCGCATGTCGTACCTGCAAACAAAACTTTGCGGCAGAACTGTGCATGATGATCTCTGCTTGACAATCGAAGACACAGCTGGTGGAGTCTACATGGAGGACCGAGCTCATGTGCAGTACGTGCAGATTTTGGGTTAGATTCACCTCGAGGCTAAAAGAGTCCACTGCTCTTGTATCTGTAGAGTTAATGGAAACTTCCCTTTCTGGGAAGGATAAAACACTGACTATTGCCTTCGCTGGGAGCCAAAGAGACTGCAGCAGATTAAGCATGCATTCAAGGAACCTCCATGGAACCACCGAAAATAGAATAAATACCGCCGACATGTACGATAGGAATGAACTAAATGGGTTCGACATTCCCCTTCGTTCACGCGGCAAGGTTGAAAGAAGGTGGATCTGCGAGCTCCTTCTATGTCCCAATATCAAATACCTCAAGCTTTCTGCAGAGGACGACAAACCCCTACTAATAACTAAAAAGCAACTGTGGCGCAGCGTGAAAGAAGCGAACGGTAAGCAAACAACTCAATCAGCCGTCCACCGAATTAGAATATTGTTTCGAAGCATGCTCGGTATTCTTTCAACGAAGAAAAATCAACAAATAGTTGTGAGAACTGCCACGGAGAAGAATGTGCATCTTGGTCACAGCTTTCTCTGCGCTTCAGCAGCAATTTGTACGTATTCTTGCTTAGATAATTCGCGGTTCACTACGAATCTTGAACGCAGCCAAACTAAAATCAAGAGAGGTTCTGATGGCTTGAGGGGCCATTTAGACCTGGGACAATTCCCCCTTTTTCTCCTTCCCTCCCTTCAAATTGTCTAGGCGTATTCTATACATTGGATCCGATCGAAAATCTTCGAATAATTGGATGATTCGGATAAAGATGATTTTGCAGACCCCGGATTTCTGGATAATTCGGATAACGACGATTTCGCGGACACCGGATTTTGTGTGATTCGGATCGGGTTATCCGAATCGGATATCCAAAAGTGATTCATTCGAATCCAATGTATAGCGTATTTACATGATGTCAGAACCGAGTTGGCTTTCAGATTCGGGGTAGGGTATGAAAGGAACAATTTAAGATAGCACTCACACTTCAGGAGGTCTTACGGCTTCATTACCCTCGTCGTCCATATAGTAGACCTTCGGTGGAATTTCGGCAAGCACCTGCAAATTTAGGATAAGAGAAAATAGGTCAGCCCGTACCTCACCAGGCAGCAAATACACATTTACGTTCATCTGATCAAAGCAAGCCATGCAGTGTGAAAAGGTTCAAGTCGTCATCCCCGAATGAAGGACACCTTCCACTCACCTTCTCATAGAACTTGATAGCGAGAGGAGTTAAGGACATTTGGTGGAACATTCGCGCGATGTTGTAGTAGCACTCTTGCTTACAGGTTCGGTTCGTCTCGTAGCTCTTCATGAAAGCTAGCGCCTGTAAAACGAGCAGTTAGCACTAATTTTGCCAATAAGGCTGGACCTGATCATCCATACAAGACCCTTACCCTTAGAGCGATCATGTGCCTGCTACTGATATCCTTCTTACACGCCATGTGCGTGAAAGTCAATGAAAGAAGAAGACAAATCAGAGGATTCTTCTGGTTTTGATTCCAAACACGCAGATATTCACCTGAAATACGGAACTACAGGTACAATTCACAGGCAAACAATTCTGGTGCACTTACCTAACGCATGTCGGTACGACCCGGTAATCAGCGAGTTGTTCCCAGAGATCGCTTGAAGAGCGTGATTTCCTGGCGACTAAACGATTGCAATCAATAAGGTAAATTAAACTCTTGTCACACGTGCACTATAAGGAGCACATGAACACGGATAACGCTTAGACTGCCAAAATTTTGTTAGCACTATTCGCATGGAATAGTAGACATTAGGTGCATTTGAAGCGGGTGTTTTAAAGCAGAACACAACCGAGGGGGACACCGGAAGCCTGAGTATATTGACGGATATGCACTCATGGGTCCATAGTTCGCTCCCTCTCAAACAACTACAAATCTGCACTGTTCGTGAATTGGTACAAGACTTGTCTGGGAATAATAAGCTCCTGACTCTTTTATCGCCTTGGCACCACAAGTCATAACAAAGATCAAGTACGTATTAGTATTGCCTGCATGAGATCTCGTAGAAATAGAATGCGCAGTGCCGCCTAAAAAGGATTGACTGATGTCGACCTCTATGATTATGCTTCATTTTGTTACAGAAATTAAAATCTTGCTAACATGGACATATCTACTAGGTGTCGGCACTCCATAAACATAAATATTTGATCAAATTCTTGCACATTATGTAACAGTATACCGATTGGCGGTGGACGAGCAGGTGAGGTAGAAATTGTTGTTTCCGCAAAAAAAGACGCATAGCAGCATCTCTGACAACTGAATGTTTGCTTCTGCTTGCTGAGAGATAAATATAGAACGTCAGTCTATCTAACAGAATGACAGTGTCTTGACCAGTCAAACAATTTACGCATTTTCTGGGGCTGCCAAGTCATTACAGTGTTTCTCCCAAACGTGGGTTACGGCGCTGCTTTCTTCGTCTGGAAGTGAGCACTTTGCCTAAACCATTCTGTAGACATTCTGTAGACAATAACACACACCGTATAGCCTTTTCTAACAGTACTCATCTTATCTTACTACAATTACAGCTGCAACATAATGAACAACAAACATACGTTATTTACGTCATATTCCAACGTAATGATCATCTTAGCGCGGAAACACCCGCCAAATTAACTACTGGCAAGACAAGTCATAGTTAGACTTGAAACTGACTGGGGCAGACTTAACCAACTTATGCTGGTAGGACAAATTCTGTGAGTGGACAATATGGTCGACAAATGCTGCTTCAACACGCCATGCGTGACTGCTATCATAAGGGGACTGGAGAAGAAGTCGATGGGTATCGGTTTTCGCTGTAGCAGACCCTTCGGGATAGAGCATGTGGAAAGAGTAAGAGATACCCAGGTAGAAGACAGGCATTGCTTACGATCATAACTGCTCAATCAGTGTTAATCTAGGACGAAGTTTACATAGAGAGTAAATGTGGTCCATACAACGCATTCCCCTCAGAATCATTTTATCCCTCACCTAATTTCCTACTGTTCATAAGAAAAGTGGAACCACGTACCTTTGCCAGCGTGCGCATCACGTAGCGGTGGTAGGACACATTTTGTGAGTGGACAAATACGTAATTCATAGCATTAAATATCCGTTTGAACAACACTTCTCGTGTGTTCGGCAACGTCAGCTGATACGCAGTCTGAAAAATTTCGGAATGAATATAGTAGTTCCCAGAACATGTGAATTCCGCAGGTAGCTAGTAAAATATACTTACATTTGTGAGGGAATGATACCAGCGCACATATTCGAATGCAACCGGCCAACATGGTGCTTTTATCGCACAAAAGTAAAGAAGATTTTGGAACGTTGCTGACCTAAAATTGACACAGGATTGTGAGCACCATAAATCAAGGCATATACTCTGTCGTAAATAAATAATTTAAGCAAAAAACCACTGTTTTGGCAGAACCCGTTTTCACTTTTTTTGCTTCTATAGATGTGTAAAACATCTATACTAGGGGAAACACCACTTAAAACTTAGGGTGAAAAACCCAAAGCTGCACAAAGATGCAGTGGCAAATCCTAACAAGAATGATGGCAGAAAATGCTCCATTCGAGTAGCTGACGAACATAAAGAAAAAGAACAAGCACTCACTTTTCCGACTTTGTTATCCGAGGCTGTAGAAAGGCGTAACAACAAACGATGAGCATGTCCTAAACCACAGAAACTGTAGAAGGTCCTTAAAAAGAGAGAATGAACCGTCCTTAAATGCAAACCTGATATCGCTGCTTAGACAGAAGGCACTCAATTAGTTTAAGGCAGTAGTCATGTAGCTGAAACTACTCATTAAAGAGAAGCCACAAGTATTTCCTAATGCGAGAGCAATGGTTTAACTACTAACCAAAGCAGGGTCAATCTCGTCAACAGATCGCCGCTCGTTTGCTGCAGCAGATCCAAGTCGGCGGACGAACTTCTCCCAATTCGTGTTAGTGATCGCGTTGATCGCTGCTACCCGTAGCGTGTTGCTCAGAAAGAAACCTTAAAAATGAATGTAGATGCAGGTAAAACACATCTGTCTACTAAGCGAATGTGAGGAGCTTAATGGAAGGATAAGAACTCATTTATTGAATTGCTGAAAATTATTTCACGCCAAGTCCTGAGACTAACCGAGAATACAGGATCCAATGGGAGATTAAAGATCAGATTCACTTAAGAAAGTGGCTTGCTATAAATTGGAGCGACAATTTCTCTGTTGCACTAAATGCATTACACCTTCGCCGTTGTGCATACGGTATGTTCTTAGAATCCTGTGTTCTGAAAACCCGCTTTTCCCAACATTCATTTCCTTCTATTGTGTTAATTTTTCTTAGGTGCAATTTCCCTAATAAACACTAGCAATGTTAAAAACGAACCGGTCTTTGACGACCTCCTCTTTCCAATGTTCTCTTGATTACGGTGAACTTCGTAGAAGTGCGGAGTGAGAAGCATACGACAACAGCGTATGAATTGGTCTGTCTTTTGCGAGTCGAAGAGCACGTCAGCTTGACGAATCAACAACCGCTCATCCTAAACACAATGCTGATAGTAAAACCCTCTATGCCTTGCACAAAATTTCCACCAAATGAAAAAAAAGAATGGAATGGCACGGATCTGCAGACGCCTGAAGCTAACAGACTATACATGCCAGAAAGAACATTGACAGCCGACTGGATGGCTAAACGATGTCGCGTTCTTAGACACCAGCTGAAGCTCACTGCCGCCTACAGCTATTTCCATAGTCGCAAATCCAGTGTCGAATTATAGATACCTGATAGCCTCGCGGATAAGAGACGTTGGCTTGACAGCTTAGCAAATCATTAGTTCAACAAACTAACCCTCAAAATACGACTCGGCCGGATTTCCGCTGGCTACGCTGCAGGACCTTATTATTTATTTATTTATTTATTTATTTATTGCATTAAGCACAATAAATATAGTGAAAAGAAAAATAGTGTAATAAATTATAATAAATATATAAAATTTTATATATTTATCACAACAATAAATTATCATTCAATTAAAGAGCGAACGGACGCCTGTTAGCGCAGTCTGAGAATGCGCCGGCTGCCGCGTGAACCCCGAGACGAGCCATTCGGTTCGGGTCCACCACCCCACCCCACCCCCTTGTGCAGCCATGCTTTAGAGTAAACAAGAGCAAGAATCAGCTGATCGACAGATTGCAAATTCAAATTCTTTCATAGCTCTATAAAAGTAGTTATACTATTTCATAATACTTTTATTATACTATTTTATTATACTCTATTATAGAAAGCATTATACTGCTATAACACATATAATACAATATAAAATTTAAAGGTTTGAAAAAATTTAAAAACATTCTTGCTAACTTAACTCTTATAATTTGTACAGATCTAAAGGTTATTACGCCTTTCTATTCACTGACGAGTCACCGGGGAGGTGTTATAACTAAAAGGTTCGGCTGGGAATAGGTGGCGAAACGAACCGCTTTGAGATAACTCAAAAATTTCTGATTTTATACTCTATACTTTCACTCTATTACATCTCTGCGATGTCTCGTGCGGGGCGGATCCCAGAGTGGGTTTGTTAAGGCCGACCTCTCTTCTTTTTTTCTTTCACAGACAGACTATATGAGCATGACCAGAAATACACATCGAAGGGCTGGATAGCAAACCAACCGGCAAGTGCGTGCAGCTGTCAAGATCATAGTCCTGAAGGGTCTCCAAGGCACGATCCGACTGCCCAATTTTTTGTTGCAGTCCGGAGAGATTGATTCGGGCATCCACGTGTCCTGGGTTTATTTGCAGGACCTTCTCAAACGACTCCATCGCAGTGGGAATGTCTTTCAGAGCCTGAAAGGACATACATTTGGGACGACGGCGATCGGCAAACACGTGTACGAAGCGTGAACTTACAGCTGCAGTGTTTCCGTAGATAAACCACATCTCTGCATTATCACAGTAGTTGTTCCATTCTTGCAGGCTCTCCAGGAACACCTGAAAGCGTCTGCCTCACTCTCAATACCTCGAAAGTGCACATATTATCCTTCCAACTCCAAATTTTCCGCCACAAACAACCGCAACAACTTGATTTGATATCACCTATAGTTGCTCTTTAAGAAGTATGTGGACTGTGAAGCAAAAACTTTCAATATTCAAAAATCTATATCTAAAAGGTGGGTTGGAAAACAGGACCAAATTCACCACTACACTATTACCATTTATGCTCAGCACAATCTGCGCAGCGACTCCTTCAGAGGCCTGGTAAGTAAGGGCTAACACGACAGATGGCTACAGCTGTCATCCAAGAACTACCTTTGTCGTCTTGAACGCGTCACAATTGTAGTAGGCTCTGGCGATCTCCAGCACATAGGGTTCGTCTTCGTGCGATACCAGATCTCGCTCCAGCAATATCTGTTTGAGTGACTGAAAAACAGTGACATTGTAGAATGAAGCCGATAACATCGCGGGATCGAAAGGTGGAAATAAGGTGTTTACTTCTATAACGCTATACAACGTGCGGAAACTGTCACTCCTCCACAAGATCTTTTCAACTCCAAAATGATTTGGCTTTAGCATTTTAAAAATAAGTTGTATAAGAGGTTTCTGAAAATCAAAGAAAAACTTAATGAAGAAAACTAGCTCCGTCAAAGTTGGATGCCTTCTAGTGTTTAGATAGCTGTGCCAGGCAACAATTCAAAGCTCTGCATTCCCATTCGAGAATCGATTCTGCTAATGAATGATGAACATCAACATTTTACACATCAATATACATAGTTTCCAAAACAACACAAAACACAACCAAAATTCTCTTAGATTTTGGTATTGAGCGTAGAAGCCCTAGCATACTACAAAAAATAGACAGAGATTCAATACCATGTTTCACTTTCAGTCAAATCTACGACACCCGCTTGAGAGCTTGCATTGCAAGAATGTTAAGCTAAATCCGTGTTTGCAACTACGGTGCCGCTCAATAACAAAATACACATATAATAAGGTGAAACAATTGCTCACCTTGGCAAGGTCCCTCTTTCCCAGACCAATTAAGCAGACAATTAGTCTGCAAAGCGTTATGTTGGAAAAAGATGAATCCACGTGAAAGACAACATCGCAGTCCGGCGGAAACGGCTCCACTGAATACGTTCCATGCGACAGGGTGATCTGCAGATATCACAGTCAAATGATGACACCGGGTAGCTGAGAAAAGCTTAGTGAAAAGTGCGGACCGTCATTGCAGGCTCGCCATCCGACTTCCTTGTGGCTGTGATTCCATCGCATAAGGCGAAAATTGATTTGGCGGCCTCGAGGAATTTATTCTTTGCCATCCACATTCCTAAACTTGAGTACTTTCAACGTTACTCGAGAAGACGTTGGGAAACTCTAATGGGAATGTAGCACGAGGCATAATGCTTTAGAATGTTTAAGCAAAAATCGAATTGAGTTCTAACCTATCAGCGTTTCATGCTGGTTCTCAGCGGTTCTTCCAAACTCCTTACTACGCAGAACGAAAGCTTCAAGTGCCAGAATTGCTCGATCCTCATCGTTTATTGCAATGTAATATTGAGCCACCTAAAGAAGTCAAATTCTACAGGAGTTCGTCTGCACATAAGCAAAAAAATAATAACCTACCGTTTTTATCAGTTCGTGAAACCACTCAAAGTCAACGCCCGCTTGAGAAGGATCGATCATTTGAGCGGCTTGCAGGCGGGTTCGCATCGCCAGTGGACGAATGCCTGAACGAAAGACGGCTGATCTCTAGAGTTGATAAATGGTGTCAGTCACGAAATATCTTACCAAGCAGGTCCAGCATTTCGATTCGATTTTCGTAGTACTTCCAGTTAGTGACGTCCAATCTCACAGCTATAAAGAATTGATTCCGAAATTTCTCTCACATGGCTCCACCCTAAAGCTGTCAAACAACTGATAAACGAACCTCTGCCGTAGCACGCAGCAGCCTCCTCCACGAGTTCCAACTTTTTGGATTCATTACCCCAGTGTGCCCAATCCTCGGCAGGTGTTCTTGGATCGAGATGCGCAGCTAGCAGACCGTACCTTGAAGAGGTTTTGGATAAAAAATCAACAACTTTCACTCTTACGTCCATTGGTTAAAAGAAACACTGAAAGGAATTATCAGAAGTTTTGTGGACCTTAGTTTTTGACGAATTTCTCAATAAAATAATCCTCCATTGGAAGACGTTCTCAAAGCATGCTTGATGAATCGTAGCTGAATAATGTTTCTTTACAATCTACCTCCCGGATAAAATTACGCTGCCAAACATGGAGAGATCGCGTTTTCCGAAGTTTTCTAATCTGCTCCGAGGGTTGGCTCAATTTGGATGACGAAATAAGCAGGTCAGAGCAACAAGTAGTTTCCAAGAGTTCCGCTCACACCATTATCTATAAGTGAGGGTCCCAATTATTTGACACCGGCGGCTGCCGCGACGCAACCGCGCCGCGCAATGACTCAGCTGTTTCGTTCGCGCGATCCATCGACACTCGAATACTCTGACCCGTGAATTGAACATTGGGCTAGACCTCACTCTACATTGGTGGAAATTACAATGCGTGGATTACACGAAATCATTACGCATCTCTACCAACGGTTGTCAGAATGATGGCTACCGCCCTTGCTTGCTGGCTGACTAACTGGTCGATAACTGAAGTACGAAATTTCAGTCCATAAGAGCTCGAACCAGCAGTATATTGTATTGGGAAAATAGCTGTAGTCCAGCTCAGATAATCAGCGACCTTGGGTCCATGATCAGCTAATCGCCTTTTCTAAGGGATTGTTCGTAATTGTTAAGCATGAGCAACCGTCGACTACTCGTGAAATCGTCAGCGAATACTACAACAATCACACCAGAAATCTATACCCATATTTGCACTAATGAGAGGACAAACCAGGTCGCAGTGACACTTGGAGGTAATATGTACAGTGATTTTACGAAGGGGCGAGAGCATAACAAATATTCCTGGAATAAAGGTGCGTGCAGCAATGTAGAGAAGCGCCGGCAGTCGCGTGTACCTCACTTTGATCCAAATTTCGTTACCCACCCAGGCAAACTAGTCATCTATTGCCCTGAGGGCGGTGATTTCGTACCAGTTTTCTCTGAGAAAAATAAAGCACAGATTTTTTTGGTTAGCTGACCACAGCAAGTCTGTGTAGTAATCTGAATACGCATCCATTACCGCCTCACAATAGTCTGTGGAAGTACATTTCGTAATTCTTTTTCCCAAACTTTGTTTCAGTTAGGAAATAGACATCCATAATGTTCAAAGCTGCATCCGCTGATACGCATCACCTCAAAGTGCCGTGGCCACCCGTTCTCCTTTTCTTGAATGAGCGTTAGATTGTAGCCTACTTGGAACCAACTGAGTGTAGTTGTTGAGTGGACTTATCCTCATTGCGGCAGATTCAACAGTCTTGAAGCAGCAGTGTTGTGAAGAGAGCGCGCAGCGCAGCAAGCGCAACGCCGCAATGTGCCGCACGCGAAGTCGCGGCGCGGCAGCCGCCGGTGTCGAATAATGGCGATCATAAGTGAGATCTTCCGTTAAACCCACACATCAAAGCATTTTTATAAAAGGCCAGCGGACTGGACGTGCAGGCCACGCCAGGCTTGCCGGCTTCGGGTATGACAGGCCACGCAAGAAACGTAGCCCAAGCTAAGCTATGGACGTTTGGTTAACACACCGTCAGTCGCCGGCTTCGCCGACGCCTGACGCTGGACGTGCGCCTCTCTCGATTATATATAGTAAGGATGATGATTTCTGAAGATCAGCTGATGCATGTCGAGGGCGAAACAGATTTTCCGTCGCTTCCCAACTGTCACTCAATTCATTCTTGCAGAAGTTAGCGCAAATGACTGTTTTTCCTTGAATGGATGAACATCTTTACAATGACCCACCCACTTTGAACAATGGAAGTCACGAATATCTGCAAGATAAGTAAAAAGGCTGTGATTGGAGAACAGACAAGTAGACACCGAATACAATGCTAGCCTTTCTTTAAAAAAAAGCATTATTGCGCTTGTTTTTTTCTCGGTTTTACTGGGTTTACTTTTATCTTATCTCACTAGGGCTTAATGCATGTACATCGGTACGCAGGATATAAAGAGCCAATGGAAAAAATAGTTACGCAGATCCAGAAAACTCGAGAAAGCTCCAAGAATGCATACAGACCCTTTAGCGTTTTACTGTGAGTAGTGTAGGTTAGAGAAACCCGAATACAGAAATCCTCGTCCACTTTGAGTAGCCCAGATTGAAAGTGATAAGAATAGCAACAGCATTACTTCAAGACACTTTAACCATAGAAACTCACTGCAAGCTCTTCTGAGCATCTCCTAATTCCTGATAGATGTCCGAAACCTGACGATAGGAAGCCGCATTGCGAGGCTCCTGCCGAATCACCTAGAATTGGAAATGGTATCGAGCGGCTTTTTAAAAGCTGAAACCCCACTTCCAGGAATTCAAAAAGCGAAGAAACTCGGACTGAAATTTTTTAAACACTCTCAACTTTATTGAATGTGTTTAAGAAATCATAGTCGGAATAAGAACTGACTTCTAGTAGGACAGCCAGAGCCTCTTGAGTGTTTCCTTTGGCGTAGATGACATTTGCGTGGCCCAAGAGTGCGTCCATAGTTTTGCTTAGTTTTCGGGGAATACGTTCCCGCTCAGGAGCAGGTTCAGCTTCAGGCTCTGCCTGTGATGTGGATGGCTGATCTGCTCCTGCAGGAAGAGGAGCGTTCAGAACGTCTGCCCGACACCCGCCCAGCTCGTCATTGACTATCTACAACAAAAAGTCCTGCTCACACAGATGCTCCGACGAAGGAGTTTCATGACCAAAGCGTACCTCTTGCATAAGGTTCCTCACGTGTATGGGTAGGTCCAACCCAATTTGAGTGGACGGCTCTCTCTTGACCGGGAACTCCTGAAGTGGTCTACTTTCATCAAATGTTACGTCCTTCGCTTTAAAATCACATACTCGAGAGCTGTCGGGAACAGCTGCGAACTCGTCTTCGTCCTCATCATCAAGGCCATCTTCTTCAAAAGGCAACTGTGCTATAGACGGATTGAATACGGACTAAGTAAGGGTTCTGACGGAAGAGCGACATTTGAATGCAGACCTCCACCATCTCCAGCCATTTCCTCTTCTAGCGTTTGTCCTCCTGTTAGTCGCATGAACTCATCGTAGTCGATTTCGTTCCGCATGAATTGACCCAGGGCACGGTCATAATCGCCTTCTCCTTCTGCTCCTTGAAGAAAAAACGAAATAGTAGCGACAACCATCACTCAGTAATAGGATTGGCTACCAACGTTTCTACAAAATTTAGGCATCGACTTCTGTAGACTTCTTCACTGATGAGCCTTGGGGTAACTAATTTTAAACTTGCTTTGTATGAAGATAGAAGCAAAACATGTTTAATGTGGCTGATATTGTCACTGTTTTTGGATATTACTGTCCTTTGGTTACGATTGTTATGGCGTTGTGTTTTACGCTATTGAAGAACTAGGAGTTTTCAAAAATATTTTTTACGCAAAGATCTATACCTGATCCTATCGAAAATACGAAGGCAGTATTTTCCAAAGGGATATCAGTACAGTTTTAGGATCATCATCTAGATTCAAGTAAGAATTCTAATACAGCCAAACACATCTTCATTTTTAAGTGGAGTTAAAAGTCACAGTCACTCAGCGGCTTTGGAAAACTATGAAACTGAATCTCAATCCCACTGCTAGAACATCAATCAGATTAGTTGGAGAGGCATCAATCCCATTACTACTGACGATGGTAGGCCAAAAAAGCAGTTGTGGGTTTCTGGGTTTCTCCGCCTGCCAGGTAATTTTCATGCTTCCAAGCGTTGTCTACTAATAATATTTACTGAAAAAAAAAAGGCTTATAGATTACCTACTACCTAAGTTTCTATTTTTTATTCAATTTTCCTTGCTGCATCTTTTAAGAAAATGACCAAGATACACTAAAAACGCTTGACAAAAACGACCATCTCCAGATACCACACGACCTGCTGAATATAGGAACCCTGCAGGCCTACATTTAAATAATAATTTATCTTGTTTCTTTTATGAATTCCCTTCCTTCCTGCAGCAAGTGGTTTAAATTGACATAAATAAATAATTCACGACAAAATTTCTGTGTCGTCACACATGCACACATAGTCACCGCTGGTTAAAAGCTGTTCAATGCGCAAAACCTACACACGGACAGATGTGATCATCCGCAACGGTGAATACGATTCCGAGAAAGGGAAAAAGCTTACCTTGTACTGCTCCTGATATGTCCTCTCCTCCTATCAATCCATCAAACTGTGGACCAACACTTGTACCGGATGCTAAAAGAAACGGGTTCACTACTGCTCTCCTACAGCAGAGAAAACGAGGATGTTAAAACCTAGTAAATAAATCTTCTAATGGTTTCAGTGAAAAAACAAATGTCTTCAACGGTAAGGAACGCTTTCGACACATTTCTGCCGTAAAAAAAACTGTTGCCGAACTGTAAAATAGCGCAGTATCGATGAGAAATGAAAATTCAAAAAAAAAAACAGCTAGCTCGCCTTTTTCGGCGTAATAGAAACTCGAAATTTTAAAGTTCAGGAAATTTTGTGATCGTTCCAAAAATCGGAGAAAACACTGATCCCACGATACAACGGGGCGCTGGAAGGCTCCCCCCCCCCCCCCCTCCCCCGCGAACATCAAATAGTTGCAAAGATGTTTCGCCGTTAGCTTGTGAAAATAATTAGCGATGTAAGACTTGGACGCGAGGTAACGCTGTCGCATAAGACGCGGGCTATGCTGTACAGCTGGAGTTGAGGTTGTTAGGTCGTATCCCACCCAGGCCAATCAAACCTATCGTACAGAGGTCGGTGAACCTGTATCTCTATCAGTCGCTAGCACTACATCGACAACAAACAGCTGTCGTCCACTTCATGCTTTACAATTGGATCAGTGAAAGCACGAACCCAGGGCGACACGTGCGGCACTAACTACACGGTGTGCCATAAATATGGTCACTCAATATAAAGCGAATCACTCGCGCGGAATTGTTCATGAAACAGCGAAGCTTATTCAACAATTTACAACCAATCTATTTAGCAGGCAAAGAGCTATCATCCAATGCGACCTCCCTTGGTACAATGGCAGCCTTCAGACGCTTAGGGTAGAACTCAATGGTGGCACATATCGTTGCTTGCGGAATCTCCTTTCACGTTTTTTCGGCCTTTCAACCGCCAAAACACGCAGTTATTGCCTGAGAATGGTGTAGAGGCATAAGGAAGGGAAGAATCGTTCACAGAAACTCTCATACAGTTTCCCTGATGGTTTGGGCTGCAGTTTCTTTCACAGGGCGAACTCCAGTGGTTTTTGCTGAAAAAAGGCCAAGATCAACAGCGATATCTACCCTAGTGATATTTTGAAGAACATGTTGCTTTTCTGTGCTCAATAACACATTGAAAATTCAACGTGTACCTTTCGCACGTTCACAAATCCAAAATGACTCAGGAGTGGTGTGCGAGGAATCTTTCAAGCTTCAGCCCTGCTTCTGAATAGTCGGCAAAACTCGCCAGATTTGAATGTTGTGGATTACTGCGTTTGGTCAATTCTAGAGGAAAAGGCATGCGCTAAAAGGTACACTGCGATTCATGGTCTGATATCCTCACTAGAAAAATGATAGAAGCAAATTCCGCAAGCAACCCAGCGTGCAACCACTTCGTCCTACCCTAAGCATCATTCGTGCCAGCGGAGATCATATTGAATGATATCCACGTTGCTTGCTAACTAGCTTGATAGTAGATTGTTGAGGAAGTTTCGCTGTCCCCTGACCAATTCCGCGTGAGTAATTCGCTTTTTATTGAGTGACCAAATTTATGCGCACCCTACACATCAGCGTGTGCGACGAGGAAGCATAGGCGCAAGGCACAGCCCATCGCTAGCTCAATCGCTTCGAGGAGAGAGACACGAACCTTTAGGTCTGCGAGCAGTTACATTTCGTTCTGAAAAATTCTGAAAGGCCTGCTCTACAACGGATTGCGACCTAAGCGTGTCACGGCCATGGCCACCATCTACACCCAACAGTTCATGGTGTCCACACATTAGAAAACACGCAGGGCTCAAAATATCACCAAGTCAACAAAAATTGACCTGCTGGATGGCTAGTGGTTCAGCATGCATATATTTCCCTGAACTCTCGCCGTGCGACTGCAAGCTGTTCCGCCCTTTGAAGCAGTTACTGTTGACAAAGACCCCAAATAGTTCTCCCGATCTCCAGAGAAGCTGCATCGAAGAGCACCCCAACAGCTGAGCTAAGGTTACCGGCATTCAAGTACTTTTTTTCATTGCTGACTAAAGTGGCTGCTTCAAAAAATAAAGAAAAATGATGTTATAAAAATCTCGGACCTCCTAATTTCGGAACTTTTGCAACCCAGCACTTTAGTTTCCTTGATAACCGATAGGTCGGCGCACTGCAGGCGACTAACCAGGATACTATCTCAACGGTAGGTCGGAACGGCGCAAATGTTGTATATGGGCAGAACCGCCTCTCTCTGGGTAGTAACAAACTGCAGGTATCTCGACCCCAATACAACTCTGCGCAGAGTTAGGGGCGACGGAAGTCGCGGGTTGGCGCCCTGTTGATTCATGTGCTCCACAGCTGACGGGCGCGCACGGGATGAGGGCTCGTGTCGCGGCTAAGCGCAGTGCACAGGTGGCGTAGTAGGGAAGAGCTCGGGCTCGTAAACGCGGGGACGGGGGTTTGGGTCCCGCAGATTGCGTTCGTTTTGCACTTTTGCAAAATCCATGTTTATCATATAGGTAATCCACCTAGGGGTAATATATGTAGTGTGTTATAGAGCATGTTTACATATAACATATGCTTCAAACTACAGATTGGCTAAAATGTTCACTTCTGTGTGTCACTTATTTTAAGCCTATTTTGTGTGAAGCTATAGTTATGTAATGATAGATATTTTGTGGCACTAGTTAAAAGTTACGACTCCACTGACAGGACTTCGGTCAAAAAATTTTTCGCTGAAACTTTGTCTAGGGGGGTTATTTGGGGTGCTGATCACGAATCTGACATCCGTTTTTCACGATGCGGTCGGAGGCCACCCATACCGTTAACAAGGGTGGTCCACGCAGGGTCACCGATTTCGTTGAAACTTTGTCTAGGGGGTTATTTGGGGTGCTGATCACAATCTGACATTCGTTTTTCACGATTCTGCCTCTACCTGCCGTCATCGGCAGAAGCTTTAAGAATGTAATCCTCTGCCTTCCTGTATCTATATTATTCAGCCGAATCGTGAAGAACGGATATCAGATTCGTGATCAGCACACCAAATAACCCCCCTAGACAAAGTTTCAGCGAAAAAAATTTTTTGACCGAAGTCCTGTCGGTGGAGTCGGAACTTTTAACTAGTGCCACAAAATATCTATCGTTACATAATTATAGCTTCACACAAATAGGCTTAAAATAAGTGACACACAGAAGTGAACATTTTAGCAAATCTGTAGTTTGAAGCATCCCACCATATATATGTTATATGTAAACATGCTCTATAACACATTATAATACCCCTAGGTGGATTACCTATATGATAAACATGGATTTTTCAAAAGTGCAAAACGAACGCAGTCTGCGGGACCCAATCCCCCGACCCCGCGTTTACGACCTCGAGCTCTTCCCTACTACGCCACCTGTGCACTGCGCTTAGCCGCGATACGAGCCCTCATCCCGTGCGCGCCCGTCAGCTGTGGAGCACGTGAATCAACAGGGCGCCAACCCGCGACTTCCGTCGCCCCTAACTCTGCGCAGAGTTGTATTGGGGTCGAGATACCTGCAGTTTGTTACTACCCAGAGAGAGGCGGTTCTGCCCATATACAACACTTCCGCCGTTCCGACCTACCGTTGAGATAGTATCCTGGTAAGACTGTCCCTTAGCCTTTATTCCAAAAATGAACATTTTCCCTAGTACTTCCGGAACCGGTCATTTGGGAAGCCACATTAATTAATAATAAAACGATCAGGTTTCTTCAGCTGCCTTTTCTTGTGTATGCTATCGTTCAATACAAAAAATGTGAACATCGAACTGCAAAACACCACTGACCAAATTCAACACGTAAACACTTCAGCGATTAAGCTAATATGTACGAGGTTACGTGAAGAGACACCTACCACTCATTCTAACGGGTTCCATGGATGCAAGCTCCACAAACTCCCCCGAACATTCCATGGCATCGCTGCTCATCGGGGCTGTAAAATCTTCACACATTTCCTATGCTGATACAGTATTATGCAAAATGCAAATGGCTGAAATAGTACGGTACCTGTTCACCGAAAACAGGAGCTTCAAGGGAACCGTATGACGCCAAATTTTATGAAACAAACATCAACAACTCGTGAAATGTGAATGCAACAGCAAATTTCACAGCAACGTGCCAACAATATCAACAATAGGGAACAACTAGTTCTGAGATAACTACCAGGGCGGACTCAACAACTGAACGCCTCAAATAGACGGTGGCAGCTATGCTACAAACATAACAAATAACAATAGCAGTGTACATTTAGAACAATGAGGAACGAACGAACACAACAAAACGAGCTCGAGGTGTGCAACAGCGAGACGCCAGAACAATTGAAAGGCGACTTTGGACGGCAGGTAGCAACTGGGAGTAAGTCAGCCATTACAGTCATTTTCTGGAACGCTTCTAGGTTGATGCTCTGAAAGGAAATGATTGAGGAAGTAGAATCGGAATGGGAACGATAATCTCATTTCCTAGGAAATGCCAGAAAAATAGCAGTTCGAACTCACTCCTTTTCGGCAACACATCTCTCCCAATTCTTCGCTGCCTCACTTTCTTGACTGGATCGATTCTTAGGCGAGCTTTCGCTGGCCTTGCCGTTTTCGGATTTTCCGTCTTGTCCATCTCCCAGATAAGAGCGTGGGAGGCGTACAGGACCCTCAAACGGCTCGAAGGGATCGAATTCGTCATCGAAGCTCCTGCGCAAAAGTTGCTGTTGAAGATATGGAAAACTAGAAGCGAAACAAGAGTATCATAAGTGAGGCTTGACCTTAGATGAATCTTTTATAGACAATCAATTTCTATGGGAACCATTTAATGAATTTGGATACATCCTTGGAATGTCGAATGACATGAAAATCTCCAACCAAAGAGGAATGGAATTCTTGACTATACTTGATGCGAAGTGAACTATTTATACCGAAAACGGCATTTTCTACCGACCCTGCTGAATATACACTAGAACTACTATTATACTCTTTAGAGGCTTGAATCAGCGATACCAAAACAGTCTTGAACCGGGCCCACAAAAAATCACTAGCATGAAGCGCATTTTAAGCGCGTTCTAGAGGGCTAGCAAAATTGCTAATCCAGGGCAGCTGGTGCTTCAGTTATAGGAAGCACTGAGATTGAGCATGCGAAATGACTTTACAAACATGGCAAACACAATTTTTAGGGAAGAATACATCTTTTTTTTTTAGCCTAAGGTGGACATCTAGCTATACTTCAACTGTCAACCCGAAATTCTTCGCTCCTGCAAGACGAAAGTGCAGAAATTGGCCTAACCTGTAGCTGTGTGGTCGTCCTCTGTCACCTCGACCCCCTCGACCCCTTTTGTTTCTATATCCGTCTTCATCTCCATCGAAGCCTCGACTCCGCTTTCCATTGAAGCGACCTCCCTGGAAGTTATGGCTTACGAACAGCATATGGAATGTGATTAGCAAATCCCGCAGAACCCTACCTCATATCCTCCTCTCGACCCGCGATCATTCTGCACGAAAGATCCTCCTCGAAAGCCCCCGCGAAATCCACCACGAGGTCCCCCTCGACCACCTCTGAAACCGCCCCGCCCACCACGCTGCCCTCCGCGATAGAAGCTGCTTCCACATTCCTATAAGATATCCTTTTCTAAACGACTGTTCTTTATGGCATAAAGCTTTTCGATCCTCTTTAAAGCTAACACTTATAAAGTGAGCTCTAACATCAAAGGTGCAATTTAATGACAGCGAAAAGGAACAACAAAATTTCACAAACCTCGTCTGCAGCGTGACCCATTGCCCGAGACTGACGCTGCTTCTCCCTAATTTCCTCGGCTTCAGCTTCAGAAATCAACTAAAATTTTAAGGTGCTACTTAATGAGAAGCAGTTTCTTATACCTAATTATGTTCTAATAATATGAGCTCAAAACATTTTTTAGAATAACAAATTGTTGCTACAAAAATTGAATCTTGAAAGCCTCTGTAGCATGACGCAGTACAATAACTATTATATAATGGATGCTGAGGATAACAAACTAAGAAGCTTACGAGGAGAAGATATTGCGAAGATGCGAATATGTCTAGATGTAGCGTTTTAGATTTTATACTCCACAGATAATCGAAAAAATACAAACTGACGCGAAAGGCCTACTTATTCAGAAAAAAATTACAAGAATTTTGAAATGACCACTGAAAAAGATAGGTGGAAGAATCTAACAGTAACTTTACTTTCGCAGCTTTATAGGACGCAAATACGATCGCCCAAACCTCACACAGAGGCTTGCTTCAGTGCACATCACGCATCTAATAAGTTGAAACAAGTTCACGGACATTCACGGGTGTTCTAATTCAAGAACGAATTTTCCATCAGCTGGAGCAGTGGCGCTCCGAAGTGACTCCGACTCCGTAATGCATGCCGTCGGAAATACAAATCTGTTGCATCAGGCTATTCCTAATGGTATTTTCCCCAAACCTGACCAATTGTATATAAAACGCAGAGGACTCACAAAAGGTATGCTTCGGTTCCAAGTCACAGTTTACCGTTCGTACTGAAAGTCCGAGAACGGCAACTATTTCATTAAAAATTTCGATGCAACCGATGGAGTTGAATTTTGGCATACGTTGGAAGGATCTACACCACAAATTGGACTTGTACTGGCAAAAACTACTGGTGTCAGGAAAGTGAGGTTCCTAGACTGATAATCAGAGACAAGGTTCCAAAAATCGGTCGTCTGGTGCCACAAGAACTGTCCCAGCTCGAGATGGATCGTTAAGCTAACACAGCATTTTATTTCCATATTAAATAATAGGATACTGGAGAGCGCGTTTAGAGCAGTCGGAAGAGGAACCGGCTGTCGCGTGAACCCGACACCACGTTCCTGGTTCGGACTTCCCGCCTACGCCAACCAAGCATTTCATCCATACGGGACGGCGAATTGGTACCAGAATGGTCTGGGAAAGATAAAGCCCTGAATTATTCATTGAGTGGTCACCGCAGGTCATCGTGTGGCCAAATACGCATTCAAATCTCCACGACATCGCGTAGAGGTAGAGCGCGTGGCGCACCTCAAAAGGGATTGAATAAACCGTGCATTATCCTTATACACACTGGAGGGCACCCAGGGTTGGCTCACCTATCTCATCACAGGTGATAAGAACTGGAAACTCTTCCCTAACCTCCGCCGTATAGCCTCGGGACTGACAAAACGGACGAGTCCGAAAATGTCTTTAAACCCGAAGTACTTATTTAAAAGCGATGCGGTGCTTTTGGGAAATCGCTCAGATTATAAATTAAAAGGAACTAGTATACCTTGGAAAATTTGAAATTTTGGAGTTTTGAAAGCCGGTTTTGAAAGATGAAGGCACAGACCAATGTTTACTTCCAGCAAGACAAGGCTAATCTACCTACCTAACTAAAGTCGACGAATTCTGAGCTGACGGTGGCTGCACTATCATTCACCATCTGTCATACCCCCATGCCTTGTTCCTTACGACTTCCCCAGCATTCAGTCTCATTTTGTTGTTACATTCACGATGTATAAAAGATATGTATAAAGGGGGCATCATCAGCATCGTCCGATTTTTGTCAACTTATTGGTTTGTCATGGATGCTCCAGTTTGTGCCAGATCGTAGACGGTTGGGTTTTGAAGGACACATTATGCGCCTACTCCATGTCGTCGCTGATTACGAAATTAACTTCCTGAGGTTGTCTAAATATAGAAATAGAGTAAGTGAAATAAAATGTCTTGTATCCTAAATCCGAGGACATACGCATCATCTTCATAGGATTCGTTTTTTAAGCATATCAAACTCGTTTACACTATTCCCTATCTCGAAGAAAGCATGGAAAAAGCAGTCCGACTACTATGAGAAAACGATGCTGCTGACACTGCTTTAGTTCTTACAGCAAGAATGGAAATTCATTACCAGTGTTGGTAGAAAATAATTTCCGATCTTTGAAACCGCGGAAGAAAAGCGCGAAAAATGCTTCTTCAGCTGTCAAGCACTACTCCCCTAACGTTGGACTATGGTATAACTTAAACGAAATACCAATTAAAAATCGTCTGCACAACATTATTTAAGTGAACTGATCAGAACCGTGATATAGGTATGCAGAACTGGGCAATATAGAGGACCGCAAAGAGGCCTTCAGGAGCACGGGTTCTCACCTGATGCGACGACATGAACTCGTTATTAAGCGTGATGATGATCCTCGGATGGTTTACAATCACCCTATTACGAGTATTGTGGAGAACGTCCTTCTCGAAATTGATCACATAGTACCTGAATACTGGCTCATTGGACAGTGAACGGTACAATCCCACAACTGTATTACCTTTCGGGGAGATAGTTCGGCACCAACATGAAGCCGTTGATGTTTTCTATTCCCGCTTCTACGAATGGAGCCATCTTCTCCATATCAAGGACTGACTTCGAGACGATGCATCCGTGTTGACGCGGTTTGAGGAATTGTCGCAACACCTACAAACGGACCTTTCACTCAACCATCCTTAAAGAATGAAGAGCATGAATGACATCGACTTACAGTCACAAGCCTAATTGTTTCGGGTATGTTTTGGACACGATAGGAATACTCGGATGCCGTACCATCTTCCAACTGCTTGGTGAAAATGAGATCAATACACCAGAAAATAGTGTCAGAGAACTGTTCGTGACGTGAACAATCTTCACCGCCTAAAAATTGAAAATTTTTTTCAAGAAAACAGCGCAAGCAGAAGCATTAACCTGTCGATAGCGTCGACTATTGACAAAGATCTTCGTATGTCAGAACTTCGCAACACTTTGTGAAAGAAAGGGACTAGACTAGATGGGTTTCTACTGACGGTAGCATAACAGGTTTCGTTCCATATAAGAAAAAGGACATATTTGTCATAGAAAAGGTGTAGAACAAGTACACTAGTAAGCTTCCCCTTAGAGCAGGAAGTTTCTTATATACGCGTGTAGCGGAAGTAAAAATTGTAAATGATTATTATTTCCGACTACTAGCTCTGGAATCTTGCCGCAGGTTATTCGAAATGTCTTCTACATGGGTTGTTATACTTTAACGCCGATTTTGCACCATGCAGAGTTTTTTAATAAGAAAAAATCACACACAAGATGTTGCGCTGCTAACCTACCTTTCCTTCGTCCAAGCAGCAAATCGTGAGCAACATCCCTCACTTGTAGGTCAGGTAAATTGTACTTGAAATTCTTAACCGCTGAATGCCTTCAGCTTCCCAAGCAACTTCGGGGAGAGACTTATACCGAGTGAGCGTGAAACGCTGATGGCAAATACATGGACTAAATTTGATAAATGCAACTCCTAAGAGCGCTCTGCCCAGTCAGAGATCGCGTTGTCAACTTCATGCAGCTAGCAGCTGCGGGGTGGTGCAGTGATACCGCACTCTCTTCGAGGTGTTGGGGACAATGAGGTTTATAGGTTCGCAAACAGATTCTGCCCTTTGAAAGCGATCTGTAAAGCCATTCACAACTCACCTTTATCATCAGTGAACGATAGCCATATGCGACGTCGCAACGCATTTTGGATGAGGAAGCGTTCCTGTGCGCAACTTGCCTAAAGAAATCTAAGTTGGGAGAATAGTCCCGAAATCTGTCCTTTTCCAACTCTTTTGCACGACAATATCTAGTCCAAATAGAAGAAATCTAAGAGCAAGTCTGGTATGCGTCTGTTGACAAGGAAGAAGAGCAGAATGTCACCTTATGACGCAAACCGTCGTGACCATCCTCTTGACCGTCCCTTGCTTCGTGTGGACTTTCTGTGTGCGCACCATCATCACCAAAACAGGGTCTTGGAGTATCCTAAATCAACACATAGACGCCTGGAAGAATTACTTGATCTGCACGTTTCGGGTGACAAAAGATCCAGTACAAAGCCGAAATCTGATAGTAATTGAGCCGAAACGCATCAGAGCGTACCGAATGTGAAACTTGATTCCTCGAATTAGCCGGAGAAACATTGCTTGAAGGACTGGTCAAATTACTCTGTACCGCGTGAAGAAATTGCTGATCTTGGATTGATTTGGCGGCATCGAACTGGGAAATCTTGGCCACCGGCTGGAAGGGTGGTCGTACACCATCACACTGAAAGTGTACTCAGCATCAGAAGGTGTATAACATTTCGAGGTGCATAGCAGCTCGACCGGGGTCACCATATAAGTCAGACCTATACGACGCTCTGCTGCACGAAATTGAAAAATTTGCACAGCACTGGTGTGTTCTTCCTCAGTAGTTAACAGAGCTAGCCCAATTCTGATGTAATTGGGCGTTGTTGTGCCTCTTTACCAAGGCAGATAACCGATTCATACAAGGTGACCACCTGAGAGCCACTTTGCGTCCATTTCGTTTAAAACATTCGCTCTGGTGAACAGAGCTGACAATTTCGCTTTAATGTAGGCTTGAGGTGCTTTAGCCTTTGTAACAAACCAAAACAGACGGCAATTCCAAAATTAGCCGGAACTCCAGAACTTGGAAGGCCCACCTGTCCAACTGTGGCTTTATTTATTCACTTATTTATTTATTTGTTCATGGATACACGGTAACTGCGTCTCTACAGCTCGTTGAAACTTAATCGGTAATACGAAATAGCTGGTACTTGACGAACTAGAATGAGAAGAAATCTATAGCAAATATGACAGCCTAGAAATGGGGGTACATAACCTCGAAAATGCAAATTAGGGCATGTCGAACTACATCGACTGTCCCATCAGTGGCAATAACCTCGAGGACTCCAACGTGGCTGTTTAGGTAAGTGGCATATAATAATGACAAGGCGATTATGCCACCTTACTACGAACTAAATACGTAGAAAACTTTTAAAATTAACGCTATGAAAAAATTATACCTATTGGAACAATACAAAATGTAAACTCTGGCGCTTAAAATCACGACATTACAAAGGCCGCTTATGCTTATTTGACCACTATAACAGTTACAATGTTCAAACGGTGAACAAGACAGCGTATACCTTACCAAGATAGGTCTCGTACCAAATGATCCAGACGCCAAAGCTCATCTGGCCGACACATTATAGCCGGTCCCACGTCTTTCTCACGAAGGGTTCTCACAAAAGGTGAAGGCTCAGAAGCATAGTAATCGCATGGGCCCTCTGTATCAATCCTAATATGTTCAAGAACTAACCCTCCGCACAAATGCTCCGACAAAGGGTTCCATATCCCAACCGGCATAATTCATCGCCGATCAGAGCTGACCTTTCAAGGCGAGGAAATGCGAATTTGGTGACATATGGACACGCTTCAACGGTAGTGTTATAGGGTACATATGCAGAAAACATGGAGTTCCTCACGAGGACACCAGAACACAAGTAAAGGAGGAGAGGCTAATTTCATTGCCTGATATGTGGTGCATGATCAGATGCTCAAGGGTTGACCACGATCGTCTGTCTGTATGGGCTATCGTTACGCAAAAACCTCAACGAAAGTTATCCTTTGCAACAGCTAATAAGAAACTTTGTGACCCTCAGTACTGCAGCCTTATTCTAGTAGTAATCATTCTGTCCAGATAACCCAACAATTCCAAAAAATGGTCGCGCAATTTATTTGTTCCTAGAACCACCACAATCAGTAACGATGCAAGACAATACGTCGAAACAAAGGAAAACTAACATTTTTGACTTCCTTGTGTTCCTTAGAGCAAGACAGAGAGCACGTCCTTAGGTCGCATTTCGGACACCTCAATACTCATTATTTACTGATACATAAAGCCAAGACCATCACATTTGAGGCCATAATAGAGCTGACCTGTACTTGTGGGGTGTTTTCTGACACATACCACAAAGCTTGGGATCGAGTAGCACTTCCGGTACAACTCCCTCTAAGGCTTTCTAAAGTGAATTAATTAAGAAGGAAACTATAAGCGGTGAATACTCATCGAATGTACTTTTTTGGCGATCGCATTTAGAATCTCCTCAGGCGCCTCATCCTCGTCACTTGAAGAGTCAAGGGGATTGGAATTCTCTGAAGGGACTAGCCATATAGAACTGTTTTGAAATGAGATATATATCCTACCAATGTATCTAAGGGTATACCTTCACACAGGGGTATGAAGTCAGAATCATCCGCATCTATGATCTCGCCTTCTTCACCTTCGGAAACGTCTGGAATAAAAAGTTTGAAGCAGAACAACCGGACGGAGACTGTCAAGAAAATGTTGCCTATCAAACATATAAAGATACCGTCTTCTCGTTTGGAGCTATCGCACGTCTCCGTGCCGGAGGTGGTCACTTCCGTAGCCATTTCCGTATCCGTCTTTGAAGCTCTCCCGGTTTTTCAGCTTAGCTGAACTAAGATTGCTATAGAATCAGAATCACCGCGCGAGCGATTTCGGTCCAAATAGTCGCGTATACGGACTGGGATCAAAATGAAAAACTCGCCGATACACTTACAACCGGAAAAAAACCCGTCCGAGTCAGGCTTTATACGTTGGAGCCAGGGATGAAGGACATTAACGACGCTCTATGGGATTTTCTGCACATCAGAAGCCCCCCCCCCCCGACCCTATTTGCGCAGGAGAAGCGTGCAAGCAAATATCACTAGCTGCAGCGACTGATTAGCAAAGGGATAGGCAACTCGGTCCCGTAACGATTTCCTTGAATTTCACTCCAAAAACTACGGTCAATAACTCGGGCGGGTTTTTTCCGGTTGTAAGTTTATCAAACACTAAATGAAAATAACTGACCACTCAATAGATATGCACATGTTAAAAGAATAACCAACCCTTACTTACAGTACTTACGCAATTAGCAAAATTCGAATGTTGGTGCTGAGAACGACAAGCCTCAACGTAGACAAAACTTTTTCGGGCGGACGCATCAAATTGGCACCGTCAAATTAGGCGTCTGCGGTGCAATCACGGACAAGCCCCTTATTTGACGTCTATCGACTAATAAACGTGCCTAGAAGGATTATTCGGATTTGAAGACATGTTTGCTGCAGTGGAATGGTGCGAAAGGGATAAACTACTGTCCCTAGAACTTAGAAGAAGGGCTACTAACATGAATTGATCGAGAATTCTTTCTGAATT
>OX375868.1:37056371-37151763 GCA_947359475.1 Heligmosomoides polygyrus bakeri
ACACACATCCTTTATGCTATACACATGATATGAAATTGAGAAAACGTGCGATAGGCCCACCTAAGGTGGCAAATAAATCGTGCAATTACGGACACTACCGTAAAATGAGTCGTGAGCTTTTTCATAGTAGGGTTTCATCCGCGACTGCACAGTTTTTGATCCTATTCGAAATTTGAGTTGTGGCTCAATCGTCGTTTCGTTTTCTTGGGCTTCTCATTTCTAGTTTGCAGGGCCGCTCGTATTACTCCACCTGAGGAATTTTGAGCAAATAGGCAGTGTTTACCACCAGCGCTTGCAATCACTGAGAAATGGTGAGCAGCTTATTTTATCTACCAGTCTCCAAGTAGTGCGTTCTTCTCTTCCTCTCTGTTTAATGGGTTTGACAATTTCTTCAGGCAAGAAATGCCGAGAAGGCGATGACGGCGTTGGCGCGCTGGCGCCGCTTGAAGGAGGAGGAAGAAAAGGTGAGCGACTTCAGCATTATGTATACCCTTACTGATGACGAACCTTCGTAGTCGCAAGTGGAGAGTTCGAAGGAAGAGGGAGGGAAATTAGTAGTTCGTGATCTCCTTAAGAAAGTTCAACAAGGCGGAGGGCGAGACAAATTAAATGTGCTGGTAACAACGAGATGAAATGGCGCTGTGGTTCTTTACTCTCTTCCACTAGCGCATAGGAAAGCAAAGAACTTGCCAGGTTACAGCGTTACAGGAAATGTGGTTTATGGTCCCAATTATTTGACACCGGCGGCTGCCGCGACGCAATCGCGCCGCGCAATGACTCAGCTATTTCATGCGCGCGATCCACCGACACTCGAGTACTCTGACCCGTGAATTGAACATTGGGCTAAACCTCACTCTACATTGATAGAAATTACAATGCGTGGATTACACGAAAACATTACGCATCTCTACCAACGGTTGTCAGAACGATGGCTACCGCCCTTGCTTGCTGGCTGACAAACTGGTCGATAACTGAAGTACAAAATTCCAGTCCATAAGAGCTCGAACCATGGTGAGCAGTATATTGTATTGGGAAAATAGCTGTAGTCCAGCTCAGATAATCAGCGACTTTGGGTCCATGACCAACTAATCGCCTTTTCGAAGGGATTGTTCGTAATTGTTAAGCATGAGCAACCGTCGACTACTCGTGAAATCGTCAGCGAATACTACAACAATCACTCCAGAAACCTATACCCATATTTGTACTAATGAGAGAAGGACACACAGGTCGCAGTGACACTTGGAGGCAATATGTACAGTGACTTTACGAAGGGGCGAGAGCATAACAAATATTCCTGGAATAAAGGCGCGTGCAGCAATGTAGAAAGAAGCGCCGGCAGTCGCGTGTATCTCAGTTTGATCCAAGTTTCGTTACCCAGGCAAACTTAGTCATCTATCGCTCTGGGGGCGGTGAATTCGTACCAGATTTCTCTGAGAAAAATAAAGCACAGATTTTTTGGTTAGCTGACCACCGCAAGTCTGTATAGTAATCTGAATACGCATCCATTACCGCCTCACAATAGTCTGTGGAAGTATATTTCGTAATTCTTTTTCCCAAACTTTGTTTCAGGGAGGAAATAGACATCCATAATGTTCAAAGCTGCATCCGCTGATACGCATCACCTCAAAGTGCCATGGCCACCCGTTTTCCTTTTCTTGAATGAGCGTTAGATTGTAGCCTGCTTGGAACCATTCGAGTGTAATTGTTGGGTGGAGTTATCCTCATTGCGGCAGATTCAACAGTCTTGAAGCAGCAGTGCTATGAAAAGAGCGCGCAGCGCAGCAAGCGCAACGCCGCAACGTGCCGCACGCGAAGTCGCGGCGCGGCAGCCGCCGGTGCCGAATAATGGCGATCGTGGTTTATTGAAGAGCAGCTAAAGCAGAGCGTAAAGCTTTATTGAGCCAAAAATGATAGAAAGTCAATTTGGCACAAAAGCTTACAGAATATTTAGTCCTTCAAAGACAGCTTCAAGCGAATGTATACACGCTAGAGTGATCTTCAAAGCACTATATCGCCCGAAACGTACTCCAATTTCAATTTTCAGGGTCCGATAGCAAAAAGGCCTCACGACACAAGTCTGTGTTCGAACTTGTCAGATGCTGAGCGGTTTCGTCGCGAGGTATTTCCATCTGCTTGTTCTTGTGCTGAATATTTCGGCTGAAAATCGCGTTGAATGTTCAGATCGCGAAAGAGATCGCGAAGAAGATTGCTCTTATACAAAATCCTGGCCTCGGTGAGTTCAAGATACGCGATCTAAACGACGAAATCAATAAAATGATACGGATCAAGTACGCTTGGGAGATGCGAATACGAGAGTTGGGAGGAATGGATTACAGGTGGGAGATCAAGTTTTTGATTCAGTTTTGGATACAAGGATAAGGAGGGAGTTTTACCATGTGTCTCTTCAATAAGTCGCAATTCCGCGCTACCCGCAGCAAGCCTAGATGTCCTACAGATACAACACCGATACAATATATGTATTGATTCCAAACGTTTATATGCTAGAAGTTTATGGAAAATTTCCTGGATGTTACGAAGAAGAATGGATCAGCGAAGACACAAATGTAAGCTCCACCACTTCTTGAGCTCCGAATAACGGTGTAATAGCAGGCGGAACTGGGTTCTTGATGGCAGGTTTATATGGAAAAGATACTGACTTGCGTATCGACTGGACAAGTAGTTGCATAAGGCAGGTACATATGCAAATTATCTTTTCGATATTCCGTAACACTGGCGCTTTCCACAAGAGGCCTCATTACCACCGACCTCTATCCTTTTTGCATTGCCTACTATCCTTTGCTTATCGTTTATAGTTGCCTTTGGCTAGCACAGTGAGATGAAAATAAATGAAAATGGTCCTCTCCATTTTCATTTGCTTTCATCTCACTGTGACAGCACTATAATTTTGTTCTGTAAAATACCTACACTATCGCAGCGAGTCTCAAAGTGGAAATGATGACTGACCGGAGAAATACTGCTGGTCTTCACTTCAACTAATCACAGTCTTATGGAGGCTGTGACGAAAGAAAAATATATTGCCTATAATACCGGAGAGGTTTAAAAGAAGGACAATGCGCTTGTTTTTGAAGACCGTACGTCGCGCGCATGGTACCATCGAAGGGGTGGAATTTCATGCGTCTAAGTGCTACATGTCTGTTCTTGAGATTTTGATCGACAACGAATTATATGTTTCGCGCTTCTTTTTGGCGCAACAGGCTATTTTATTTTCTTCAGAAAGATTTCTTCGAGAGAACTAGACAAAGAGGGACGAGAGGTAGCGTCAAACCGAGGTTACAAATACTTTGGTGCCGCCAAGGATTTACCAGGTGTTCGAGAATTGTTCGAAGAGTCAAAGGAGCTTGAGGTCAGTCTTGTTTGGTATGACGATTAAAAAACATGGGAATTGATATGAATCCCACTGTTGTATAGCAAATGCGAAAGACTCGAGCAGAGTTGATGAAAAATGTTGACGCTGATTACTATGGGTATCTAGACGACGACGATGGCTTATTGATACCGTTGGAAAAGGAGGAGGAGAAGCGGGCGATTGAGCAAGCTGAGAAGGTAACTGGTTCATGATGCAGCATCATTCATTGTTCGTAATCTGCCTATGATATTTTGGCGTTTCAGTACTTTGCCGAACATGGGGCTGAGCGATTCCAGAAGGAATTCGGCGACGATATGGATGAAGACATTTACAAAATTCGCGATGTGAGGATTTACGTCGTTCGATGTCTTACCTTACTAAATTTTCTGTGCTGGTTATCGAGGTGTTTCTTCGGTGCTTACTGGGGTACTCGAACGAAGTACCTCACACAACCGCGGAGCTGGCTATCGAAGTCGATTAATTTATACCCGAGCGTTCTGAGCAGACCTATGCATTAGACTGTTCATCGACTGGCCACTTCATGTGTGTGAAGAGCAAATAAGCGCATCCAAAGTATTACGTAGGAGTACGTGACTCATGCCAAAGATGTGATCTAGAACATATCTGTTATGTCCTTTCTTCTGCCATGGGATGTCTATGTTAGACCAGAGGTGAAGACCGGGATTGCCAAAGTGAAGGATAGGCTGCTCCAAAGAAAATGCCTAATTTTGATGGCTTCCTTTGTCTGTAATGAATAGCTTCTTCCTTTACCAATACTGTGTTCATTGCAGCCTTTTTCCTGGCCGTGAATTCTCCTCACCTGGGCTTTCATCTTGTCGATGTGTCACAATATTTCAGTTGTACCATGGTCGCCGTCTTTTCGCTTACTTCATCACTCTTCGCGGATCAACGACGCTACACCCTTCCTTTTGTAGAAAGTGCTTCTCCCCTGATGTCTATTATTTATCATATGGGATGTATTTTACCGTGTCCGTGTGTAGTACAATCGGCAACATCAAAAGGATTAAACAGTGAAACATACTGTCAACAACAATTGCTAGCGCTTAGATATCATTAATTGAAAGCCTAAAGAAGAGTCCCAGTTTGCCAAGTCTGAAGCGTCTTGTGTACACATGCTCCTGAAGAGGTTTCATGAAGGAATTTTCGCCAGACAGTGGAGAATGCTTTTTGTGAGGTTTCAGATAGCAAGTTTCCTATGTGTCAAAAAAAGCAACGTGCACTTGCTACCGTTTGGCTGTGCCAGTGTTACACTCAATAGTGCGGTCTGCCGGTATTAGGTGCTCTTAACGACAAAGGATCTGCGATTTCGATGCTGACTTCATGGTCTCTTTATTCCTCGCTGTCGTTATTGTCGCATTTTAGTCGGGGGAAATGTCGTCTCTGTCGTGCACCGCACAGTTGGTTCAAGATTCAGATTCCATTCAGGGGACTCATTCATTCCAACCAAAGAGGGTTCGGTGAATGTGTAACAGCCTTGCCTCAGAAGGACAAAACACTCAGTTGTTCTTCGGCTGGACCCTCCTTGAGTTCTTACATGGACTAAATGTATATATAAATGACCTCCGTTATATTTCCTAGAAGTAGAGAGTGATTCACTCCCTTAACCCTGGCAGACAGTCTTGTCTGCTGATGTTTGTTCAAGTAGTTGGCCAAAAAATCTCTCACTGTTGGTTGAGCGATTGGTTGTCGTCACGGGCAAGTCGGGTAGCTGCTTTATCTGCTCATTTCCTTTCAAAAGAAGGGCGTGTGGGAACATCGTTTTTTCGCCAAATTCTAAATATCAAGCAGTTGACGGAGGAACAAGATCAGTTCCAGCCATGTCATGACTGTTGAAAGTATGAAAGGATATAAAACTAGAAGCCGTACTGCTGAATTAGCCACGGAAGGGTTTTATCAACCACAGTGCTTGTTGAAATCTAGCGGTTAGGACATCTGCTACTAGCTCCCCTTCAAAATTGGTAAATCTATTCTGAGTACCATTTTTGAGCAATTTCAATGGCCCGCTGAAGTTGTGCTACATCTGCATCAATCGATAAAGACCGGTTTATCTATTTTCGGACAACTCCCAAGATTTTGCTCCACTCCAGTTTATTTGAATTGGTTTCGCCAAGTAGCAGCGAAAGTTTCTATTGTTCTTTGGGAAAGGGTTTTACGTTTTTTTATCTGCACATGAGAACAGTGTTTATAGGATTCTGACGGGGAGGACATCGACACGAAAGAGTCGATTGTTGTTGGAGAAGATGGCAAACAGATGACGATCAGACATGTCCTGGTAATTATCATTTTAGCTTGTGCTGAACTGTAGCTTATGATTCTAGTGTAATCGGTTTCTCTTAAGGTACCCAGTCAAGCAGATATCGAAGAAATGATCATCGAGAGGAAGAAGCAGGAACTTATGGAGAAGTACCTCACCAACCCCTGATCTCTTTTTGTGCTGTGTTTGTGCGTTTCAGTATTTTGCTGTTTTTTTTTGTTGTTGAAATGTGTTCTGCATATGTTAATGCTCGAAATGAAGCTTAAAGTCAAGATTCTTCTTTTACGAATTCGGATTTCGTTTCAGGATCGAACCGTGCGCTTACAGGGGTCATTTCATCGTTTCGAAAGCTGTGAGGTGCGACCCTCGAGCTCTTGATCTATTGGTGAAGTAGAAGAGTGAGCGGTTGCACAGCATCTGTCAACTAGCAGGAATACAGTGGAATCTTGCACGGAAATGGGTTGAAGAAACACGTTGCGCTGCTGGAAGGAGGCAGTGGTCTCTTCTGCGTTCGAGATCCTATCGAAAGTTCGGATAGAGCCAGTGCAGGGGTTCTGCCATGGAGAAATAGGTGCCACAGGCTTATCTAGAAATAGCAAAGCAATTTTCTTTCTGAACCTCTGTTGCTCTTTCTGCAGCAAACTGTATGACTAGTGTCATACGCCGATCACGCTTTCGCCGTTCTCCTGTACGCCGCTTGGATGGCTTTCAGTAGAATCGAGGAAGTCGAAGGTCCTTCCGCTCTGTGCTACGCCTCTGAACTCTGCTGCTCTTTCTGCAGCAACATTATGATAAAGGACAGCGATGATCAATCCCTCGGTGTGAAGCCCACGGATTCTACTTCTGCGGGTGTAATTCTGATTCTGTAATTCTGATGCGACTTTAATGCGTAGTAGGCCTACACACGACCTATGATAGTCAGTTTTTGGAAAAGGCAGTGTTCAGTCCTGCACAGAAAACTCTGCTGCCAATTAACAAACCCCGAATAGATAGGAGGCGTCGTTAGCCTGTGCGAGACCAGAACCTAGAAGCAATAACCGTAGTCACATGATTTTGGCAAGAAAAGGCATCCGAATTTCCGGCGCCATTCGAGGGTCAGAGACAATGTCGATTGAGCCAAGCCATCGAAAATCAAACAGAACGGTCAGGGAATGCAACCGCTGGAAGTGAGGGAGAGCACAATAGTCTTCACCAAACCTTCGAGAAGGCATTGGGAAAAAGGATGCAAGCTGTTCGCATAACTCGAGGTGAGTAGACCCCACTGGGCTATTTTGCGGGGGAGGCCAGTGGGAACAAGTTACTTGCGTGTGCTCAAACAAACCGACGTTTAGTGGAAGGGCAGGTCATTCCACAACAATTAGAGAACGTATCTCTAAGATGCCCTAAATGAGAGAAGACGAGGTGACCAGCCGCTTGTTTTACTTTTTTACTTTTTCACCCCTTCCACGTCTACCGAAGGCTTTACGTGGCCGTCGCATTCTGCTCGGTTTCTTTTGTAACGTACATCGGTTTAACTACTCATTCACTCTCTTCTCCCATAGTCTTCGATATGGCAGAGCTACAGTTAGCAAGCGATGCCGTGCTAGAGGGTTCATCTTGTGCGCAGGAGCTTCGGTTAATTACTTGCCAGCTGGGGGCTAGTAATACTGGTGAATGCGGGGATGAGTTGATATCGAACTTGGCTAATGCTAAATATAGGTACTATAAAGACAACAAATATGTTTGTAGAGAAAGCTTTAATGTAGTAATTCCTTTTCTACATAACATTTTTGATAAAATTAATTTTACTAAGATTTTTAACAGCGTTTATTCTATTAATTTTTCAAACAATCCGAAGGTTGACAGAATACCATTTAGAATAGTATATACCTACGATGCTCCTGTATCTAGTAAAATATTTAATTATAACAAATTTCTTAGATCCATTAACATCCATAGTATATCTGATATTATATACAAACCTTGCATATGTCACACACGCTATAAAAATGATAATAATTTTGTTGATAGTACACATAAGCATATTATCACAGGTAACTTAGAAATAATTGATGATTATTCATTTAGAACTCTACTTAGTAGAGGCACTAAATACAGAATTAAAGAGGCACTTAACATTAACAAAATTAAGGTAACCTTTGCAGAGACAGTTAATAAAATTATAGATATTATTCATAAGAAATATAAGTTGCAAAAAGGCGAAGTAGAACGAATTAAAAAACATTTATTTACACAGTACAGAACAAAAATCAAACCTATACTTAATGTCGAAATGAACAGTGAAGAACTTGTACCTTATAGTGCTATTAAGCACTATCAAAATCATTACATCTTCTGTCCTTTGGATAAAGCTGCTAACAATTATGGAATCATTTGTAAAAAATATTACCTTCTAACAAAAATGAATGAGATGGGTATTAGGCTTAATAATTCCAAACTAGAATTTACTTCACACGGTAAAGCCTACAGCCATTTACCTAACACAGAATTTACCTCTGTTTTGCATAAGCATAAATTTTTTAATATCAAGCACCATTTGAAAGTTAATGCTGACTGCAATCTTCCAATAATATACTGCCTTCCTAAATTACATAAGAATCCAATAGGTTTTAGATTTATAACAGGTGCATCCAACAGCAGCGTAAAGAATCTTGCGCTAGAACTTCAATGTATGTTTACTTTCTTAAAGAAACATTTTGTTAACTATTGTAATGTTATTTCTTCACGCAATAAAACTATTAAGATGTATTGGGCAATTAATAATTCCAATATTACATACGAACTTAATAGCTTACAACACGATAACATAAGGGTGTACTCTGCAGACTTCAAGGATATGTTTACTAACCTTTCACACAAAGTTATACTTAATAAGGTTGCTGATCTGTTAAGAATATGCTTCAACAACAGTAATAAAAAGTTTATAGCATGTAATGGATATAAGACGTTTTATACTGATGACACATGTGTCAACAAGTATAGACTCTACAACAGCTATGATATCATGTATCTGGTAGACTACCTCCTAAGAAATAGCAACAGCATATTTGGAGAAACGGTCTTCAAGCAGAACAAGGGCGTTCCCCAAGGAGGTAATTTCAGCCCATTATTGGCTGATCTTACTATCTCTATGTTAGAGTACGAGTTTGCAAAATCGTACAAACCAAGCAAAAATCTTTTTGTACCTTATAGATACATGGATGATTTATTGGTTATACATAGTTTTGATGAAAAAGATTTGGGAGAAATTTTAAAAATTATCTATAAAGACATCTTGGAATTAAAGAAAACAAATACGGACAAATTTAATTGTGATTATTTGGATATTACTTTGAAAGTTATTAACAATAAAATAGAAACCGTGTTGTATAATAAAACAGATAGTTTCAATTTTAAGGTTATTAGATTTCCCCATGCTTCGTCAGCTATTTCTAGTAAGGTTAAATCAGCTGTTATCTTAACGGAAACTCTCAGAATCGCTCATGCTTGTTCAAAATTAAACTATTTCATTGATAAAATTGTTGAATTAAAAAATATACTTTTAAATAATGGGTATAGCGAGGATTTAGTCATAGCTGGTATCATTAAGTGCATTTATAGGCATAAATTAATTTACTACAAATTTGGGTTTAATGACTACAAGAATAACCTAATAAAGTTCCTAAAAGAAGTACTTAGAGAATAATAAACTTCCTTTTGTATTAACGACTTCGTTTTTTTATGTGGAAGAAAGTGCGCGCCATTGCAAACTGCAGTGGCGCGCCACTTCCCTGACTATCAAACGTCAGTTTTTCGCACTTTTTTACCTAAAAATCGTTTTCCGTAGGTTTACTTCCCCTTTTCCTACTCTTTTCATCAACATCCCTTATTTTCCTAGTAGCCTTACGCCACCCCTAGCTTAGCACTCCTCCTCTTCACTGAAGAGCCACGGGAGGAGTGCTAAACAAAGGTTCGTCTGAGGATAGTGGCGAAACGAGCCTGCACACCCATTTCCACATTGTTTATTTGCTCGCGAAGGGTACCTCACTCTACGTTCTAAGCTAAGGCGACATCATGGACGCGAAGTCTACACTAATAAACCAAATTCAAAGCAAAACAGCTCCGTTATGTGAAGTAAAGGAAGGATGTAATTCTTATAAATGGGTGAGTATCGAAACAGATGTCCTCCTCCACCGCTCTTGAAATCGCTCCTCTCCTTCAGAGTGACCGCTACTTTCGATTCTGCATCTCCACCGTTGGACGCCGTGCTGTGCACTCATCTCACAGCCAGCCACAGGATGGGACCAGTTTTTCACTGTGCTTAGCATTGAAATACGGCATTGCACGGAAGTTCTGACGCACACAATCAGGTCTGTCCTTCTGCCCAGTACAGCCGCTGGAAATACAAATGAAAAACAATAAACACTTCTTCCACGTACTCAGTAACAACAGAGCAACATATTGGAGAGGCCTTGGGCGGTTTTATTCATAGAAATGTAACACATGTCGCTGGTGAGGTATTCGTGAACAAAAAGAACGCTTTCGACTCATAAAAGTAACGTCATAAACAAGAACAGTGAAACGAGTGAAAGAACAGATCGAGTGGCCGAATTGCAGAAATCCCGTTCCGAGCAAAGACAGAGCTTCTCTCCAGTGGAGAGTTCCGTCCTACAACCTTCAGGGTGGTAGGAGTGTATGAGAGAGTCGTGCGGCAGACAAGTCATCGCTGTCGTCACGCCTCGGATCGGGTGCTGCCTGGAATTGCACTGCTTCACACTGGTCTGTTGTCCAGTTATATTTAAAGGCATTTAGTGGGCCTATATCTGATGATTTTGGAGAACTCAGTGGAATTCGTTTTTCAGATCAAGAGTTTGTCTTTTTAGAAAGCTTTAGCTCTCTGAGACAGTATGGGTTAGCTCCGAACTTCTCTCTTCTTGAAACCTCGGCATTGTAAGTTGTTAGTGTTAGTATATCTTGTGGGCGAACATACGCCCTTAACGGTGGACCTTGGCCTCTGAAGACGACGGAACGTCGAAACGTCAGGCCCTGCTGAATAAAGCTGTCCACCTAAAAACCTCGTGTGGCACAAGATATACTAACACTACAATACCGCTCATAACTAGTGTCGCATTTCGCGTCGCCGACGCGACGTGGCGTCGGCGACGCGAAGGAGCGTCGCAAAGCGTCGGAATCGTTCGCAGTGAGCTTACTGGAACACTGACTACATCGCTGAAATCGTCTCATCGAGGAGATCTCGAAAATCGAAACAGAGTTGACGTAGCGTTTAATCTGACCTAGTTACGATGGCTTTAGTGGATTTTTAGTAGGTTTCTTCAAAATGCTTGCATTTTCAAGCAATGTGGATATTTGGAATCCTCACAATGTCACCTTTACACTGATCTAAAAAAATGTTAGTGATTTCCAAAAAAAGTTGTTCCGTGACCTGTATGTTTGCCGCGGCGGCCGTCCTGCTCGCGTGAGATAATTACGCCCACAGGATACAGCTCCTTAATTGCTTGGAAACCTACACTCCCGTCGATTTTTTTCTCGGAACATGGGTTGTTTATTTTTGATTTCAAATCTGTGTTCGTAGTGCAATATCCATCACTTTGATACCAAGTAAGACTATCTCGCGTCAACTCCAGCTATCCGCCAGTTAGAAAGATAACGATTTTCGTCGAAGTCGCTCCATCGTATCCTAGTTTGCAGCGCTCCACAAGGAAAGCCTACGCTCAACGTGGTCCATAAAGCTCAACGTGGTTCAACCTATCACAGTTTCACTTTCTAAACTTCGGATAGCCAATAGATTTTTCAGCCCTAAACCCGCTGCATGTCACTATTTTGTCTTCACCAGTGGACTTTCCTCAAAATGAACTGTCGATAAAAATTTTCCAGTCGCAGCTGAGAAGTCGAGCTTGTCCTGGTGCATATTCGACTTATAGAACTTTACAGTAAGATAAATTCTCAAAATAATGGAGCCATGTTTCGATTGGAAACGATATTCAAAGTGCGCGATTTCGAAAGAAATTTAGGAGAGGCGCCATTTTCCTAGACAGCATTTTTGTGAGGTTTTTGCCTAAAAATTGAATTACGTAGTGTTTTTCTTCACAGAATAAGCTATCCGCTGATGTAAAATTGTGCAGATCGAAAGTAATAAATTTTTTACCGTCTTCACCCAGTAGTCGAGCTCAGGCCACCAATGCGACCTAATCCGCCGGACGAGCGGCCCGGGAAACTCGATGGCGCCTAGGTGCGAGGCCCAGTGGCGCTAAGCCGTCTACTGTATACTAGGAATGGGTACAATCAATTAGATATAGGTGCAACTCCTGACACAGATGCTTGATCCTGTCCTTTGCTCCCCATTCCTACTTATTCCGATTCTCGTGTTCAGATTGCAAAATTTGCCACTAACTCCTATTGTTACGTTTATTTCCAAAATATTTCATTAGATTTCCCCTTGGAAATCAGGGTTGCCTTACACTAACATATACTCGAAAGCAGTTGTGCTTGACATTGCCGCACGAATCGAATGTTTCACAGGACATCACTATCACAATGTCTACGCCGAATGCGTGGTGTACCTCCCTGTCGTACTGCAGAATAAATCCCAACATCAAGGCGATTTGTAACACTTCATGACGATCTCGCAGAAGGTAGATCAATCTTTAGGAACACCAGCGTCAATCACTGAATTAGAAATTAAACGCGATCCGAGTGCATGACTCACTCTTACTGTGTGAGGCCACTTTTAAATATTCTAACCACATCTTCTTCATTTCAACCTTTTCCAAGTTTTACAATGGTCGAGTTTGTTTTTATTCAACTTCAGTTGGTAGTTTAGACGAATAGTGTCTAGTCAATATTGATCAACACCCTGTTGTTGTTACAACAGATTCAGAAATGGATGCGGTGAGATACATATTACGGAAGACGTGCATATACCATTTATACGTTGAAGTGGACATTTTTCAGATCAAGCTGAACCTTTTTACGTCCACTTGGGCAGTATTCTAAGCTATACTAAGGCTTCCAAAAGCGAGCCGAAGTCTTCTAGATCGAAATGGCCTTCCATGTTAAACTACATAGTCTCCGAGATGGTTAGAATAAATTTTCGTTCATGGAGGATTTGGTGTGATTTTCTTTGAATTTTTTTTAGGTTGGCTGCCCGCATGAGAGTAATATTCCTGCAAAAATTTTACTTTTTAAAAAGCAGTATTATATCGAATTTCGTTTTAATGCGTAGCAGGTCAGCAATCATAATGCATAAAAAACAGCCACTCACTCAAAATGCTCGCTGCGACTTTTATTTGATTGATATTGTAAATGCTAATCACGTATGTAAGGATATGCGTGTTCTTTACAGTTGTTTTTGATGTATCGATGACAGATCCCAAACTACATACAAACAGAAATGTTGCTAACAACCGAATAGAAATTGCGACGTTCTGGACGATAGCATGGCGCAATCTCTTGATTTGGCGCCAAAATAAGGCCGGCTCCTTGCTTTTTAGTACAAGTTTTAGCCAATTATCTTTCCACAGAAGTATATAAAATTTCAATCATTGTGTTCACATATTGGGTTGGTGAGTTAAAACTTCACAGAAATGATATTTAAAAAATTTAAGTAATAAATTATTCTCGCCTCTTTGGAGAGTTTCCAATTCGACGTGGAAGCTCATTTCGATTTGGAAATGTTCGCTTTAATTTCCAAAGCTTGGAAGAATGTGTAATTTGAGGTGAAAAGTGTCGATTTGATATTAAAAGTGTCCAATTTGACTTTAGAGTTGTCCAATTCGACCTCAGTGAGAATGGTATGTATGAGTCTATTTCCTCTGGGTGGTCAGAATTTGTTATTTATTGTTCACTTTTTAACCTTATATAAAAGGTTTGGGAGGGAAGATACCCTTAGGGAAACTCGACTAAGTGGAACCCAAACTTTATCTTTTAACAGACTAAGCTATTAAACTCGTCGTTGGGTCGAGAGCACGTTACTAGATTTATTCACTTCGGTACGATCTGCGTAATCGCTGATCGCTTAGATCGTGAGCGTTACCTCTCAACACCATGCTCGATAAGATTGCTTAGTGATACGCTAAGAAGCAATTTAGGTGAACCCAGAGACCACGTCGAAGTGGATCTGAAATGATTCAGATAAATTATGCATTAATTCCGTGTTTAACTACTGAGAACATGTCTCAGTACACATAAATAGAAACTTAAGAGATGGAAAAATATGAACTACGCATAGCGAAGTCGCAACAGCTTCAAGAGGATTTGAGGATTTTTGTGAAGCACTCGATTCGTGCGGCAATGTCAAGCACAACTGCTTTCGAGTATATGTTAGTGTAAGGCAACCCTGATTTCCAAGGGGAAATCTAATGAAATATTTTGGAAATAAACGTAACAATAGGAGTTAGTGGCAAATTTTGCAATCTGAACACGAGAATCGGAATAAGTAGGAATGGGGAGCAAAGGACAGGATCAAGCATCTGTGTCAGGAGTTGCACCTATATCTAATTGATTGTACCCATTCCTAGTATACAGTAGACGGCTTAGCGCCACTGGGCCTCGCACCTAGGCGCCATCGAGTTTCCCGGGCCGCTCGTCCGGCGGATTAGGTCGCATTGGTGGCCTGAGCTCGACTACTGGGTGAAGACGGTAAAAAATTTATTACTTTCGATCTGCACAATTTTACATCAGCGGATAGCTTATTCTGTGAAGAAAAACACTACGTAATTCAATTTTTAGGCAAAAACCTCACAAAAATGCTGTCTAGGAAAATGGCGCCTCTCCTAAATTTCTTTCGAAATCGCGCACTTTGAATATCGTTTCCAATCGAAACATGGCTCCATTATTTTGAGAATTTATCTTACTGTAAAGTTCTATAAGTCGAATATGCACCAGGACAAGCTCGACTTCTCAGCTGCGACTGGAAAATTTTTATCGACAGTTCATTTTGAGGAAAGTCCACTGGTGAAGACAAAATAGTGACATGCAGCGGGTTTAGGGCTGAAAAATCTATTGGCTATCCGAAGTTTAGAAAGTGAAACTGTGATAGGTTGAACCACGTTGAGCTTTATGGACCACGTTGAGCGTAGGCTTTCCTTGTGGAGCGCTGCAAACTAGGATACGATGGAGCGACTTCGACGAAAATCGTTATCTTTCTAACTGGCGGATAGCTGGAGTTGACGCGAGATAGTCTTACTTGGTATCAAAGTGATGGATATTGCACTACGAACACAGATTTGAAATCAAAAATAAACAACCCATGTTCCGAGAAAAAAATCGACGGGAGTGTAGGTTTCCAAGCAATTAAGGAGCTGTATCCTGTGGGCGTAATTATCTCACGCGAGCAGGACGGCCGCCGCGGCAAACATACAGGTCACGGAACAACTTTTTTTGGAAATCACTAACATTTTTTTAGATCAGTGTAAAGGTGACATTGTGAGGATTCCAAATATCCACATTGCTTGAAAATGCGAGCATTTTGAAGAAACCTACTAAAAATCCACTAAAGCCATCGTAACTAGGTCAGATTAAACGCTACGTCAACTCTGTTTCGATTTTCGAGATCTCCTCGATGAGACGATTTCAGCGATGTAGTCAGTGTTCCAGTAAGCTCACTGCGAACGATTCCGACGCTTTGCGACGCTCCTTCGCGTCGCCGACGCCACGTCGCGTCGGCGACGCGAAATGCGACACTAGTTATGAGCGGTATTGTAAGTATGGGTTAGATTTATTCGACGCCCGGAAAATTGGTTCGTTGCCAGAGCAGAATCCGATCTAGAGTGAAGAGTAACAATGATCAGCGTAGGTGAAAGACGAAAGACGCTGTGCAATTAGCTACCACTCTAAGTGGAAGTATTGTTAGGGATGCAGCAAATCCGCCACTTCTACCATTTTTGGCGATTCTGAATTGAGGAAGGATCTCGCGTCACCTAGACAGCATAACAGTTGTAGAACTTGCAAATACACCTTTAAAAGATACAACAAACGGCAGCTATTTGTGATCTTTAACTTGTAAGATTTCATGATCTGGTGGAATATGCGAATTCATGTCCATTGTGGCTTCTAATCCAGAGGTCTTCCTATTCGTTTAGAGCAGGTAAATTGATTTATTTGTTTGCGCAACCTAGGACGCGTTGAAGTCAGAGGAGCGAGCTGTCACGTACACTTGTAATCAAGGCTCTTTGCCTGGGTCTCACGGCTAGGCCAACCAAGCTTTCCATCCCTCCTCCGGGGTCGATGAATTGATACCAAACTTCTCTGGGAATGGGAAATGGTGATTCGTCCATTGGTGTGTAGCCAGTTATCTAGGCCAAAAACGCATTACATTGCCTCACGAATTCCCTTAGAGGGAGAATAGGTGGTGCACTGCGGACAGGGATTGATTAACGACGTCTTTTATCATTATAATTTGTGGTGCTCTTATGCGCGTCTAGCGCAGTCAGACTCGTCAGCGATTCTCAAACGCATTCACAACCGTCACGGCTAGGCCAACCAAGCTTTCCATCCTTTGCCTGGGTCTCACGGCTAGGCCAACCAAGCTTTCCATCCCTCCTCCGGGGTCGATGAATTGATACCAAACTTCTCTGGGAATGGGAAATGGTGATTCGTCCATTGGTGTGTAGCCAGTTATCTAGGCCAAAAACGCATTACATTGCCTCACGAATTCCCTTAGAGGGAGAATAGGTGGTGCACTGCGGACAGGGATTGATTAACGACGTCTTTTATCATTATAATTTGTGGTGCTCTTATGCGCGTCTAGCGCAGTCAGACTCGTCAGCGATTCTCAAACGCATTCACAACCGTCTCGAGGTTCGCTCCTACCAGCGACCAACCGTTCCATCATTTTGAAGTCAGAACAGAAAGGTGAAAGGCTTGCCTGGGAAGGACAAAACCTAGGTATTGATATAAGGCCAACAAACAATATATAATAAAGCACTGGTTTCTCCGTCGGCTGTTCACCGCAAATAATCTAAGTCAATCTGCAAGCCAATTCAAATTGCATTATCCATAACATTCCGTAGAAGTACATTGAGGGGTGTATCGGATGTAAGGATTGATTTGCGACAACATTTATACTTATTTATTTATGCATTCTGCGGTGTGGTTACAAGAGAAGCCTGTTCATGGTGCATAATTTTATATTCCAGCAGAAAAAGAGGTTAAGAAAAAGCCATGAAGGATAAGGGACTGCTCAAGTCCATTTCTTTTGGAATGCCACGCATTCTACTGATACATGATGTGTGAAGGCGAGTTGAATGCGTATTTGGCCATACAATGACTTGCGGTGGCCAGCCGATGAACAAATCAGCACTTTATCGTTCGCAGACATGTCTGGTACGAATTCACCGACCACGGAGGGATGGAAGGCTTGGTTGGCCTGGGCGTAAAATACGAGCCAGGAGAATGGAATACGCAACAGTCGGAGGAGGTACCGGCTGCGCACCCGACGGCCGGCACCTCCTCAGACGGCGCTACCACGCGCCCTTAAAAAGCAATACACTCCGAAAAAGCGGTTCGTGAAGAGTTGAGAGAAGGGAGAACTGCGACTGTAACGGTTTTAATAGATTTTTTCAGGTCAGAGAGGAGCAAAGGATCCCAACAGCGTTTGCAGGTGGCTATTCTCCTCATACTTCTCGATTTCCACTGTTCAGCTTAGTATTTCTATTCGTTCTTCACTTTTTCTATGAGCTATCCTCTTCGTTTTAACGCACATGTACATTCTTCATGTAATGATTTCACATCATGGTTTCTGTTTCTATTATACTTGTGCGCACTTAAGCTTCAGCGCTTTATTTTGTTTTATTAAATGAATAATAATCTCCCACATGGTTCAGCGCCTCATCGCGGCGTGGGGGTGGCAATGGGTGTCGAACTGCGATGTACAGCGGAGGTTTTCAATCTCCGGCAGGGTCTCCCAGGCTGAGAAGGAGTTCGACAATTCTTCGGAAGCCTAGCGAAGTCTGAATCACAGCACGCCCCGAAGGCAAGAAAGGGGCACCCCGAAGGCAAGAAAGGGGTGATACGAGCTCCGCCCGGGGCGAGAAGGGAGGTAGACAACACAAACGGTTATTGGTTTTGTGGTGTCACCTCATGTGAAGTCCGGCACGCCATGCCCTGCAGAAATTGCAAAAATGGCAACGGTTCCAGCGTCAGGCCCAGGTTGACAGGCCGGCTGATGGAGAAACCTGTCACAAACCATGATCAAAAGTCGCAATGGAATCAGTATAAAGGCTAGGACGTCACCCGGAAGTGACGCGCAGAACCCCCGCCCGAGTTCTGCGGTCAGTATGCGAGGGCTACCGAGGGCAGAACGACCTCGGCCAAAGAAGCTAGTTCGAGTGGGGACTCTGAATGTGGGAACGCTGACCGGAAGATCCAGAGAGGTGGCCGACTTGATGAAGCGCAGAAAGATAGAAGTCCTGTGTCTGCAGGAAACGAGATGGAAAGGAGCGAAGGCCAAGGAGATTGGAGAAGGGGTCAAGCTGTTCTACAACGGAGAGGATACGAAGAAGAACGGTGTCGGGATAGCTGTCGCAGAGTCCCTCAGGGATTCGGTAGCTGCTGTCCAAAGGATAAACGACCGCATCATGTCACTGCGGCTCGACACGAAGGAGGGTTACTGGACTGTCATGTCCGTCTACGCCCCTCAGACCGGATGCCCCGAGCACGAGAAAGATGATTTCTACTTCACGCTCGAGGAGGCCATAAGGTCCGTACCAGAAGGCGATTACCTGTCCATAGCAGGGGACATGAATGGCCACGTAGGGAGTGGCAGAAGAGGAGTAGAAAGGGTTCATGGAGGTAAAGGGGTCGGCTTGATGAACCCAGATGGAGAAAGAATTCTCGAGCTGGCTATTTCCCACGACCTGGTGGTCTGTAGCACCTTCTTCGCGAAGAGGGAGAGCCAGAAGGTGACCTATGCTAGCGGAGGAAGAAGGACGGAAGTCGACCACATCCTAGTGCGAAGACCTGCCTTGAAAACTGTCCGGGATGTGAAGGTCCTTCCGGCTGAAGATGTAGCACCACAGCACAGGCCATTGGTAGCTGACCTGGCCATACCTCTACCCAGCAAACCCAAGGTAAGAACAGAACCCAGAATCCGATGGTGGAAACTGCGGGGTTCAGAGCGCAACGAGCTATGAAGGAGGGTGCTCGATGCAGGTCTTCCGGATCCAACTGGTCCCGTGAACGAGACCTGGAGGAGGGTGACCCAAACGATTCTACGATGTGCCAAGGAAACCCTCGGTGAAACAAAGGGAGGGTTCAGAGGAGATAAGGCTGCATGGTTCTGGAATGAAGAGGTGCAGGCTGCGGTGAGGAAAAAGAAGGAGGCCTATAAGCAGTGGCAAACGACAAGCGCACCCGAGCATCTTACAGTCTATAGGAAGATGAAGAGCCTGGCAAAAGCAGCTGTAGCGAAAGCGAAGAGAGCGGAGATGGATGCCCTATACGAGAAGCTAGACGGGCCACAGGGAGAGAAGTTTGCTATCCGGCTGGCTAAGGCGCGGCATAGAGCTTGCGCCGACATTCGAGTGGTCAAGACAGTGAGGGGTGCTGACGGCAGGGTACTACGGAGGCCAGTCGAGGTCAGAAAAAGATGGGAGGAGTACTTCAAGGAGCTCCTGAATGAAGAATTGCCTCGTCGCGAAGTTCAAGAAGAACAACCAACGGAAGGACCCATCCCATCCTGGACGCGGGAAGAGGTTCGCAACGCCATAGGAAAGATGAAGCTCGGGAAGGCAGCTGGACCTGATGGGGTGCCAGTAGAGGCTTGGAAGGTGCTTGGGGACTGTGGAGTCAATTGGCTGACACAGTTCTTCAACAGAGTCATGATAGACAGTAAGATGCCGGATGACTGGAGGGACAGCATCATAGTCCCCATCTTCAAACAGAAAGGGGACGCGTCCGAGTGCTCCAACTACCGAGGGATCAAACTGATCTCGCACACGATGAAGATCTACGAACGTCTGGTCGACTCGAGGCTGAGGGAGATGGTGACAATCTCCCAGGAGCAGTGGGGCTTCATGCCTGAGAGGTCCACCACAGACGCCATCTTCATCGCTCGCCAGGTAATGGAGAAATATCGGGAGAAACGAAAGCCCTGCTACATGGCCTTTCTGGACTTGGAGAAAGCCTACGACAGGCTACCCCGGGCCGTGCTCTGGAAATCGCTCCGAGGTAGAGGTGTCCCGGAACGTCTGATCACAATCGTAAAGGACATGTACGAAGGCTCGAAAGCGGCGGTACGAACCCCACACGGAATGACAAAGAAGATGGACATCACAGTGGGTGTACATCAAGGGTCGGCTCTGAGTCCGTTCCTCTTCGTGCTGACGCTTGACTGCATAGTGAAACTCCTGGAGGAAGGCCCTCTCAGGACCATCCTCTACGCGGACGATATCGCTCTAGTAGCCGACAGCCGGGAGGAGCTGGAGGAGAAGGTGAGGCTGTGGCAAGTAGCCCTCGCGGATAACGGCCTGCGGCTGAACGTGAAGAAGACCAAGTTTATCAGCTCTGAGCAGTGCACTAGACCGATCCTAGACTGCCAAGGGGAGGCGATCGAGAAGGTGGAAGAATTCCGCTACCTCGGAAGTGACCTATCCGAGGAAGGAAGTGTGGACCAGGCGGTCAGGGGACGGATAAACGCAGCCTGGCTCAAATGGAGGGAGTCCACAGGAATCCTCTGCGACCGTAGGTGCTCCAGGACACTCAAAGGAAAGCTCTATAGAACAGTGGTGAGGCCTGCCCTCCTCTACGGCAGTGAGTGCTGGGCCCTAGGTAAAGCGCAGGAGCGGCAATTGCACGCGGCGGAAATGAGGATGCTCAGGTGGGCTTGTGGATGGACCCGTCGGGACAGGGTGCGAAACGAGGATGTTAGGGCAATGATGAAGACAGCTCCGATCCAGCTGAAGATGAGGGAGCAGCGCCTGAGGTGGTATGGACACGTCCTCAGAAGACCAGAGGATCACCCCATAAGGTTGGCCCTAGATTTCGAGGCACCCGGAAAGCGTCCGAGAGGAGCCCCAAGGAAAAGGTGGAAGGATGTCATCAAGAAAGATCTCGCTGAAGTCGGCGCCATGCCAGACGACGCCTTTGATAGGATGAGGTGGCGACGGATCATAAGAACAGCGGACCCTGCGACTGCGCGGGACTAAACGCTCGGGAGAAGAAGAAGAAGAAGAAATGAATAATAATACATATTGTAGAATGTTGTATTATAAATAAATGAATAAATCAATAAATATTTTAGATCGATCTCTTGTTGATGGTTGTTGCCCCTAATTATTATGTTAGTGCCAAAATGAGCGTCATCTACCATTCGGTAAGAAAACGAGAACTGAAAAATGAGGACATTTTACAGTAGGCAGAGCAGATCAGAACGAGGTTCTCTAATCACAAGATTTGGAGCACTTTTCTCCTTCTAACAGTTTTTCATGAGTTCGGATTCGGTCTCGCACTGATAGGGATCATTAAAGGAAAACGAACACAGAAACTGTATTTCTTAACTTCTGGAAACAATCTTGAGGATGCGATGAAAGCTGCGCCAAAAGGGAACAGCTGTGTCTAGCTTTCGAAAACAGTATAAACAATTTTTTTAGAACTGTTCAAAACGAGAACTAATGTTTCCTGTTTTTCCACGAAAGCTAACTATGAACAAGTATTGACTACTATCATTTGGTGAATTGATTGCGATGATTTATTTGATGTTCTTTGGTCTGACTCTCGTTTGTCGCACTACTGCAATGTATCTACATAAAAACAACAGCACAAGGCGATTTCCTGCCGAACCGTCTTCGCAGTAACTCGGTTACGAGCAGGGCTAATTGCTGAACGGGTGAGCTGAACATTGTCGTGAAATATCGTTCATTCTTCGCGTTGCATTTTTAAGTAGCTGAACCGAGAAATTGACTTCCACGAGAAGTTTTATGAGACCGGCACGGAAAGTATGTAGGCCATAAAAGCATCGATCTGAGAGGGGAAGGAAATCATTTGGAAGGCTCTCAATTCATCTAAGCTTGAATGATGACTGTCTAACTATAAGGAGACAAGAGAATCGGCGGACGAAAAGAGTGCGTCCAGAACGATACCAAGCGTTCTTCAGGAAGACAACATGGACCGAAAGGATCGTCGCACGGATAAGTAAGCTGGCGTTTAAGGAAGAACGAAGCTAGCCGTTCAGAAACTCGTGAAGCACGTCGAATTCGAACGGCGATAACACCATGGATAACGGAGGCGAGATAACGAAGTGAGTGGAAATGATGGTGCGCTTTGCACGACGTGTGTTTGGGCTATATATTAACAACGACCTAACAACTATAAGTACAGGTAAGTAGGCATTACAGAGCATTACAAACGTTTATGTGAATAGTTGTTTGATAGAGCAATTCGGAATTAACTGTTGGGTAACCCACTCCAAAGTCAAGTGATATTTACGGCAAACAATTCAGCGACATTAAACAGTTGCTACGGACGCTGTTCCCAATTGTCTTGAATGCTGAAAGGTGAAACTGCTTTCAGCCAGAAGGGGAATTGTCTGCGTTGAATCTTTCGCTCGTTTCATTTTGAGTGCAGCTTGCTTTGTGCATCATATGAGGTGAATGCCTGTTCCCAACAATAAGATTGAAACTCCCGTTATCGTATCTGTTTTGGGTCTCAAGAAAATTCCTTTGTAAAAATTCCTACCTCTGGACTCGGAGGCATGCTGCACCTTCACAAAATGAGCAGGTTGAGTCGCAATCGCTGCCGTCAACACACCATAAACAAAGACCTTAACAAGCGTCTCGTTGTTAGATGAAATCACCAGAAGTCAAATAGCAAAGGTTAGGGCAATTAGAGTAAAACATCTAAACAAAAATGGAAGGGTCGGAACTAAAACTAAACGTTTTGGTGTAGCAATCTACAGCCTTTCAATCGAAGGATAGTCCAAAGACTCTCCCTTTTGAGGGGTCTCATGCAGCTTGTAGCAGGTCCACACGTGTCGCTTCCCAAGTGGTGAATAGGAGAAGGACCTCCGCGAGACCCAAATGGGAGCAAGGGATGGTCTCCTTCATAACGCTGTGTCGGGCCGGCTCATCTCACAATCATTGTGTTCATGTCTGCGCTGATTCTACCCTGCACATCAGCTCGGCCATTTCCCCATCATTATACTTTAGTACAAAAAACGCGACTTAAAAGCCTCTTGCTCATGAACTGATCCGAGTGGCTGCCAGGTCTCTGGCCTCTGTTATACTGTAGCTAAGAACGCTAGCATCACAGGCTGTCATCCTCCATACATGAAGAGAGCGGAGCCAACGCAACGCTGAGAAGGGCGAGCACGGAGAGGTCTCTAAAATCGCAGGTCTAGCGAGGATGCGGAAGTTGAGCATGACTATTTGTACCTTCAGTGTTCATAGGAAGCATGCGGAGTGCCTGCGTAGGAAGCATGCGCCGAGCAACTGATTCAGGGTAAGAATGTTCAGTACGACACGTTTTAGACGGCGTTCATGTCCTCGTGCACACACTTGGACATGAACAGCGATTCGAACGAGCCTGTAACAAGCCGAATCGAACGTTTGCGATTGAAGCGATGTGACACCGTACCAGCTTCGACTGTATACAACGCGTGCGCCAACGTCTGATGAAGAGGTCGAAACGTTCTACGTGGAGCTGGAGAAGCTTTATAAGGAAAATCGCAACTTCTACAAGGTGTTCTTCACCAACCTCAACGCCATTGATCGGGCCGGTCGCCTGAAGAACTTCACACAGTTTGGAAGAGGACAGAGAGAGAGAGAGAGAGAGAGAGAGAGAGAGAGAGAGAGAGAGAGAGAGAGAGAGAGAGAGAGGACTGTCAAGGGGCGAAGGGCTGCCAGTGATTCTTTCCGAGTAAGACCATTCATGGAAACTCGAATTTACGGAAGCCTCCGTCCTTACGATGAGCCAGCGGATCCTTTGGTCTCCAGTTCCACGACGAGATAGACCACATCTTCTTCTAATCCAGGTATTGCTTCGCCGACATCTCTATTGTAACCAAGTTCTAGACGGTGTATTTCCTACTGCTCCTTTATACAACGACCCAATTCTTGCGTAAAGGAGAGGAGGTCGGGAAGCGGAGTCGCAAAGAGGCCATCAGCTGGGTTCTTTACACTTAGCTTGCTAATCTTTTGGAAGATGCCGACAAGGAGTACGCCATGGCTCACATTTTCGTTGAAATGTTGTTCAAGAAAGGATGACGTCAAGCTGCAATCTTGGATGGCATTGGGAAATTAAAATTTGAGAAAGAGAAAAGGCTGATGGACAGCTTCGATCGCGCTCCGTTGTATACCTGCTTTTTGCTGGTATACTATTGAGACTCAGCTCATCCTCGATACCAGCCACATGGGACTTGAAGAGAATGAATTGAATCATTTCTATCAAGACCCTCAGCTTAACTACTTCCATGCTGATACCAGCGGCCGGCTCATCCCAATATACGGAGAGAGCTGATGGGTCCCACGAGGTGTGGATGTGCGTTCGATCAAACAGAGCCGGTGTTGTATATATAATGGCGTAGAGCATTCCCGCCCGGTCAGCAGGAGGTGCAGGTCCGAGTCCCGCCTGGTGTTGTAGTTTTGATCGCAACAAAACATCGTTGTGTCCTCGATACCTGCTATTTGAGGCTTGGAGAAAATGAGCGGAATCAATAAGGCTGTCCTGAAGTGATTTTGATTTTTGGAGCTCTATGCTGAACAATATAAGGGAATTTTCACTAAGGTTGAAAGCGGGAGTTAGAGCAGCAGTGAACAACATAAGGAAACAGAAGCTGCAGTGGAAATTCGTTCCCCTGCAATTCAGCACTCACTTTTCGATGCCATAATGAGAAGGATGGCTGCGAGTCTCATCGGAGCATCGCGAGAGGAAATTGCCCCAGCGAAAGGCTAACGTCGTCGACAGCACCTATCAGATCAGGTGGAAGAAGCTCTGGAAAACAGATTTCGTTGCAGACGGCGAGTTTAGACAAGTCGCAGAGCGAAGACGCAAACGCTTGTTGGTGATGAGGCAAGGAGGCGGAGACCATTGCTCCTTCTTGGCTCAAAATGGGGCAAAGAGCCATCGTATTAATACCGAAACACTGGAAAAGTGCGGTGCCGGAAGCAGGAAGAGGTCGATTAAGGACGTCATCACAAAGCTGGCAAGGAGGCGGCATTTCAGGGAAAACTTAAGACTGACTGGGAAATGGGATGTGGAGGACTTCGACTGACCTTATGAAATCCTTTGTTGGCGTTTCACAATTTAGGTGAAGCGGTTCCACGAATTTATGAAAGAGAGAGAGAGGGATGAGAAGAAGAAGAGAAAAAGCTATGCAACGAAAAGTCTGCAGCACTGAAGGAGCACTGGGTTAGCAGGGCATGAAAAAGCCATACTGAACAACAAAGAGGGGGTCGTGGGAAGATGTCTTACCATTAGAATCAGTGTCGCGGAGCCTGAGGTGAGTTCAAGACTGTCTGCTTACGATAAGAGTAAGGTGCGGCAATCATTTTCGTGCCCGATCATGGTATTGTTCCCCCCAATCTCATTTCAAACCATCGTACAGTCAAAATTATAGAAGAGGAACCTCCACCACAACTTATGCTATTCAGCTTCACATCTATTCATGAGTTCATACATAGCCAGGGTAGGTGGGCGCACTACGCCACTAGCGAATGTAAATATTTTTCTGATTAGGTGCTCTAGATGACCGCAAGTTTCTGCTGTTTTCGACTTTTAATTTGAAATTGTCAGAACGTCGTTTAACTATTTTAATCTTGTTAATTTAAGAATTTTAATTTACCTATTTTGACTTTATAATTTTTTCTATACTGCGACAGCTGTTACATGACAGTCAAGGATTTGGTAGTTGTGAACAGCTGGGCAGTTAGAGCCGATGAGCTGTAAGAAGACATTTTTGTCATCTCTAGTACACACTTAGATTCTTCACCTGGATGGTTCTTCAGACTTCTCAGAATGCATAAAAATCGCGCCATGAAAGCGACATGTTCGTAGATTAGTCGAGCACAGTTTTCAACACGAAATTCTGCGGTTTGTTTGAATTCAACGATGTACAGGTTGGAGCTGCCGCTTGGGTTGGAACTTTTTATTTATAATACTAGAACAAGACACATCCTCGACCGGCTTCCAAACGTTGTTCTCATAAGCATTTTTTGAAAAAGATCTACTAGCATGCTTCTTGGTTTCTGTTATGAACTACAACAACAATCATTATAAACCAAGAATGACTTTTTGAGCAGGACCTAGACGGTTCCTCAAAGTTCGAGGAGGCTGGCCCGCCCCCATGTGTTCGCATCAGCCGTGTTTGCAATGTATAACTACGTTTGTTGTTGGAAAATATCTACTGCTTTTCACTGAAGGACGAAACCAGTTTCGTTGACACCAGATTTGTTGAGCCGCCAGAGGGTAGAGTTCAGACTAATAGGTGGTGAACTTTCTCCTCTTTTATGCAGGTTGGCGGTTCTTCAGCATTTAATACCATAAACCTCGTGCTGATATATGGTAGAAATCGTTTGGAGTTTGTTTCTACGTATTCATCTCTTTGGGCGATCAATTATGCTGTAGCAATTTTTTCATGATTTCAAAATTCTCTAAATTTTTATAAATGTTTCACTTCAGATCCTTTTTGTTGGGTTTCTGAACAAATCATTCCTAACATAGCAGGTAAATTTCGATTAAACAATCATTAGAGTTTCCAAAGTCCAGCACGTTAAGCTCTATAATCGAAAATCGTCTCCTTGGCTCTCATGAAAATTTGGTTAGACGCTTCAATTTTTGGATGCTATGTTTTACATCCGTTCAAAACAGCATGTTCTTTTCTACATAGTGCTACCAAAGCCATCTATAATTCGTATAGTGTCATACTATTAGGGGGGGGGCAAAAGTAATGAGACACCCCACGCCGTGTCCATATATCTCGTGGCTGGAGTCTGGTTTCGTGCTTGTTGTATTTGTATGTTTGTATGCTACTTACTGAAGCCCATCTGAAAAGTTACCACTTCCGCTCTTTCCAGAAGCATGCCAAAAACCCCAGCCTGTCTCATGCCGAAACCCCAGTCTGACGAGTCGACCTGTGTCGCTCAAATCTCCCCCAATTCCCAACCCCGAGCAGCCTGGGCTCAATATTCACGCAAGATGAGAAGTACGTCTTCTACCTTAACCCTGCCAAGCAGCGAGTCTGGGTGAGGCCTGGTGAATTGTTACCGACCTTCGTTCGGCGAGATGTTCACGGCGAGAAGCATCTCTGGAGCTTTTGGGTCTGCGCCCATGGATCGGTTTACCGGAGGCTGTTTCCCAAGAGCACCGCGATGAACTCCAAGGCCATGGTGAACGAAATAGAGGAGATGGGCGGGCGACTCGCTCTTATTCATTCGCAGCGCTTCAAGAAGGTTCTCCTCTTCGACAACGCCGCACCCCATCGGGAACAAGTAAGCACGGATAAGCTTGGCCAGCTGGGCTACGTTCACGTGCCTCACCCACCGTATTCGCTGGACATCTCTCCATGCAACCACCGCTACTACTTGAGCCTACAGGACTTCCTAGTCGGAAGGGACACAAAAACCCAAGCAGTCCTTGACAACCATATCGAGCAGTTGATCAACACCAGGCTCGAGCAGTTCTGGAAGGATGGGATCAGGAAGTTGGCTGAGCGATGGCAGCAAGGTCCTTGCCCTTAATGGCAAATACACTCCTCAGCATCGTTGAGTTGTAATTGAGTTATAAGGAGATAAAGATTTTTTTCATTTTGTCTCATTACTTTTGCCCCCCCCCCCCCCCCCTAATATATAATAATCCGCTAAGCGATGAGTCACACTATCGATCGACGCGATGAGTCATAAAATAGGGGAATTACGGGGAAGTTACGGGGCACAAATTAAGGCAAGAAAATAGCGGAAAATACCAAGACGCCTTCTACGTGCCTGGCGACTCAGTAGACGAGCTGAACACGTCGGCAACTGTGCCAGGTGATGCAGTAGACGTGCCGAACACGTCGGCGACCGTGCATGGCGAGTCGTAGACGTACCGAACACATCGGCGACCGTGCATGGCGAGCCGTAGACGTACCGAACTGCATGGCGAGCCGTAGACGTACCAACTTCAGCCCTGGGGTAATCGAGGTCGCCGAACATGATAGTTCGTTTTTGAAGTGTAGATCACCATCAATCGATATCGATCAAATTATCAATTTTTTATGGAAAGATCGATGATTTTCCGAGGTCAGAGGTCAGTGGAATGAGGCCCTTTAGTGCTGCTGTGTTTGACTTCCATACACCACGGGTAGCTAGTCAGGCTCTGCCGTGCGGGCGAAGAACTCCGGGCAGCCAGCCACTTGAGGCGGCCTCGAATCGCCTTACATGTACTTCCAGTCTACCGAGTGCAAGCTTTTGGCCGAGCCGACACAGTTGCCATCCGCACAGTCACAGACACATCCGCGCACACTGTGCACGAACATGCCGCTCCCACGCACAAGGAACGCGTCGACCCGACACAGCAGGAGCAAGGAGTCCATCCCCTGCATCGCACCTGCGCCTCTGGGCAGTACACGGTCGCATTTGGTTCGCGTTTAATTCCCCTATCCACCACCCGGGGACGCGCCACGTGGCCCTGCGACAAGCGGCCCGAGATCCCTCTTAACAAGAGAGCCCGAAAGCTCTCTATCGAGGGAGATCCGTGGGACCAATCGATATCGATCAATATTATCGGTTTTCTGTGGGTGTCGTTCAAGCGGCACGAAACTTCAGCCCTGGGCCTAATCGAGGTCCTGACCGGTGGTTTTCTCCCAGATTTAACCGAACAGGGTGGAGAGGGGGGAGGGGTGGGAGACACGCGGGTACTATGGCCGAAGGAGTGCTCCACAACGGTCTGAGGGCGAAAGCACTGATTAACGCAAATAAATTACGTTTCTGAGCTATCTGAAGATAGTGCCGACGTTGAAGAAATGTTGAGGATGGAGGGAGGGTGAGCTGGGCGGCTTCATATCGAAGAACTACTCACCTGATCTTAAAGAAGGTAGACCAAGGTTCGAAATTATTAAGGTTTTCAAATACCTCTTTTTACTGCTAAGGTGCCGAGAAGGCAGCACAAGCAGAGCAGCTGCTTGAAGTGAGTGATCTTGACTTAGTGACTCTCTAAGGTCGCGCGCAAGTGCGACACACGTCGACAGACGTGTCGGAGCACTTGTAGAGTATTATCAAAGGCGTGACAAAAACAAGACAAAAATAAAGCAATAAAAAATGAGAAGTGAACGGGGTCAAACTTTAAGTTCATAAACCTTCGAAAGCTTCGTTTTGAGGCAAAGTGGTCGTACAGTGATTTTGTTTTGGGAATAGATTGCCTATTAATTTTTTTCGGGGTTTTAAATGATTTTCGTATCTCTTAGTAAATTGTTCGTACCAGATGTGACTTCGCCAATGTGGTGACTAGCGCCGAACCAAAAATGTTGTAAATTTTGAAATGAGCCTTGCAAATATTTTGAACGCTGACAATGCTGCTGTTAAGAATACAGGTCTCTTCGAAGCAGCCTTCGAGTTGATGGAGATGTAATTGGTTTTTCGCCGATTTTAGCAGAATGCCACGGTACGGCACATTTTTCTAAAGGAGTGACATCTGCATCTGCAAATTCCCTTACAAAATTTCGACGTTACCTACTGAAGGTGATTTAAGTGTCTTGTTGAGGGAGCTCATGAGTTTTTTATACAGTGCACCAAGATTTTTTGAAACGCTCGTTGAATTGTTCAAGTCATGGCCGAGGACTTGACTTGGATAACAAGTAGGTGGATAAAGAGGGACATCAGCCAAGAATTTTGTGGGATGCGCCAAGCAATCTACTTCTACAGATGCCGTGAAGGGAATTTGAGTGCGTATTTCGTCGATACATACAGTGACCTGGGCCAATCGACCAATGGAAAAGTCAGCGTCTTGAACCCTCCCAGATAAATCTGGGACCATATCACCAGCCCCGGAGGGATGGAAAACCTGATTGGATAGTGCGGGAAATCATAGCCAAGAGCCTTGTGCAGTACCACGCACGTCCTTTGGTCAGTTGTCGAAAATTCTATTTAAAAAGCCGCTTTGGAGCATTCCAGAGCAGATTTTTAAATAGAATGTATTGAAGTGAATGTGAGAGTATAGTATAAGAAGAAGGAAATAGAAAAGAAGAAAAGAACAAGTAACGACTAAAAGCAGTAAGGACAATAAGAAGAAGATTGTGATGAGTTACCCATGTTTAGTAGCTCACGCGGTCCAAATATCTAATCACATAAAGGCAAACAGATGTTTTGCAAAAGATTTTCCGAGTGGAAATTCAGCTTTTTGGTTTTCAGTCAGTAGTTCTGTCGGCGGGGAATGCAGACGAAACGTATGTCACATTGGGTACCACTACTTCCTAATTGCGCTTATTAATGCTCTTACTCCATAGAAGCCCGATGCTTCCTCATAGATATAACCACGACTATGGCAATCCTAGACAGCTGAGGTTTTTAAGGCAGTGTACTTCTCGAGATGAGAAACTCAAGAAATGCTTGTGAAAGCATTGAATTAGCTAAGCTGCAAAGCTGTGAGCCAGACGAGAAGTGGGACGACTTCCCTAACAGCGTCGCGCGAGGAGCAATCGCAAAGAATGATAATGACAATGGAGAACTATAAAAACTATAAAAAGGACCCACTCAGAAAGGCCTTTGGTTAATGCGATCAATGGAGGAAACAAAAAAGACGACACTATTATAATAAACAAGTGCTCCGTCTTTGGCACGTCTTCTGAGTCCCAGGCACGTCATGCGACCTATTCCGTACGTCTTCCGATTCCCCTGGCACGTAGAAGACGTCTTGGTATTTTCCGCTATTTTCGTGCCACGTAATTTGATCAGTGTCGATTGACGGCGATCGTTACTTCAAGCACGAACTTCAGATTCGTGTTCAGCGACCTCGATTGCCCCACAGCCGAAGTTCCCAGGCAGGGAGAAGACGTCTGGGTATTTTTCGCTATTTTCGTGCCGTAACTTTCCCCCATTCCATCACCGAATTTTCCCCCTATTTTATGGCAAATTTCTGCCACCGCGCCGATCGATGGTATGACTCATCGCTTAGCGCGTTATTATATGTGTGATGATAATTTAATCAATATCGATTGATGCCATCGATGCTTCAAAAAAGGACATCAGATTCGTGTTGAGCGACCGCGATTACACCGTTGATGAAGTTTTCAGGCAGATAGAAGATGTCTGGGCATTTTCCGCTATTTTCGTGTCGTAATTATCCCCCATTCTCCCCCCCCCCCCCGCCATTTCCCCCTATTTTTCCCCCGAATTTTCCCTCCTATTTTATAATTTCTGTGGTGGCGTCGTTTGATAGTATGACTCATCGCTTAGCGCGTTATTATAGAGTAAGTATAAATAAAATAATTTTGTGATTTAATTGAGGAATGGCTTAATTTGAATTTCTAGAACAGTTCAATTAGGAAGGCTACAAAACATGTAGAAACTATTTACACGATTTGATAAAAAAGTAGGAGAATAAAGAAAAATAGTCAAGTTTATTAATCCTTTTGTAGGTTGTTTATTTGTTTATTTATTATTCTTTTATTTATGGATCTCTTTGACAATTCACGTTTCGAAAAATACTGTGTTAAGACATATTCAAGGGTTGTTTTTTAAATTTAGCAAATTCAGAAAAGATGCCGAAAATAACGATTGGTGTTTCTATTATAGAAGTAATGGTTAGAAAGTACTTCCTCATTATCACGCGAGCTAAGGCGCAACAAAACACTATCAACAATGGCGAAGGCGCAGTTGGACGCCTCCAAGAGCCCATGAAATTCGAGAAGTAAAGTGCTGGAACAGAGAAGAAGCACGTCGAGATTCTGAGCTCATAGAAGCGTAGGTCGGGACGAATGTCAGCGAGTTGGACGTGATTGGACACTGCCAGGAACAATGACTGATTCGACGGGAAGGCCGTGCGATTCGCCCCAATAAATCTCTTCCCCTGTATAAGGCCCGAGAAAGGGCAGCCGTTGGAAGGGAAGAGTGGGCAAAAAGCTCAGGAAATTAATGCTCGAATCTGTTGATGGACTTGGAGAGAAGAAAGCCCGAGAACTACAGGCCGCGGCGAAGAGTTTTCCGTGAACGCTCAAGCGGTGACTTCTCATGTGTACAAGGACACATTAGGCCACTTTTATGTCCACAAGTTCAGCATTTGACGGAGCCTAATGGCCGCCTCCGCAAAAGACAAGGTCTGCAGCACCGCAGAAGTAGAATGTAGAAGTGCACAAGAAAATGTTCAGTACAAAGCGTTGTGATTAAGCTGAAGAGCAAGGCAATGAGTGAAACATTGAGCGTGGTTATTAACGAAACCTAAAAAGAATAATCTATTTTTTTGTTATAAAATTTAACAATGAAATCTTGCGATTAGAAGAAAATGAGTGAAGGGGGCAAAGGTATTCCTTTACTCAACTGTGAAAACGGGGATGAAAAGAACAAACAAGGAAGAACATGAATACTCTCCAATACAGAAAGTCAAGCTAGAAATTGTTTTCAGCACGGAAGTCGTCAGGAAATGTTCAGTGGAAACATATGAGTCTTAAGAGTCGCGCCCTATATACGCCTGTGCTCGCCTGTCGACAAATTCGGTCGAGACGGCCAGCGCCCTTCAACAGCAGAGTAATTCCGCCATAGTGGGACTGGCGTATAGCTTTGCTAGTGCTTATGCACTAGGGCTCCACGTTCCTCCAGATCTTGCACATAACTTTTAGGTAGAACCCAAATGAGTGCTCTTTGTGTTGCAACTAAGCAGCTCCTCGACGTTTTCGACTTCATTTAGATGGGGACTGCAAACAACCGCATAATAAAGGAAAGCTGTTTTGATATCCCCGGCTCTTTATTGCGTCGTTTTCATACTTCTGACTCGCCGGCACGATCTCTCCTCTGAAGTTATATTGGTGATTTTTGTGCGCGTTGAGCACCAGCTGGTATTCTTGGTCTCGATAGACTTCGTCACCTCACTTCTTTACGAACGCTTCCAGCATTTCTGGGACACCAGATTTCTACAGAAGGAGTAATGCATTGACATGTCTATGTGCTCAGGACTCGTTGTACAGAAGATGTTTCAATTCGAATTGCTCTCTCAATAAAGTTTCATATAGACCTATTAGGTTGTAACGAAATAAATGGCACTAAACCACTGTAAATTTAAACAGTTAATATCTCGGCTTGTAGGCAAGTTTATTAATCGAAATAAAAACCCTCTGATTCTACACATCTTTGCCAACGTGACACAAGCTTTTTTTATCCCAGTAGCATAAAAATCAGAAGTTCTGGAATTGACGAAATCTTCGAAGGCACTTTCGGCATCCTGTTGGTATTTGGATATTTTCCCTACCAAGAAGTCGCTAAGATGCTTGAAGAAATGGTAGTCTGTTGGGGAGAGGTCGGGAGAAAACGGAGGATGTGGTAGAGTTTCAATGCTCAGCTCATTCAATTTCTGCAACGTCATTCGTGCTACATGGGGGCGAGCATTGTCGTGCAGAGGGAGAACTCGCCTTCGGTTTACCAAGACCGGCCGGATATCCTTCAACTTTTTCATCATTTCTTCAATTTCAATGCAGTACTTCTCTGCCGTGATGGATTCACCGGGAGGGAGGAAGCTGTGGTGAATAATTCCCAGCGAACACCACCATGCTGTCACCATCACTTTCTTTTGGTGCAATTCCGGCTTCGCAAGAACCTTGGGGCTCTCATCGCTGTCCACCCACTGTGCCGATCGTCGCCTGTTGTCGTGCATTATCCATTTCTCGTCACAGGTTACGATGCGATCAAGGAATGGGTGCGTTTCGTTCCGTAGAAGCAGTGCGGACGAGATCTCATATCGTCGGTTTCTTTGCTCCTCAGACAGCTCGTGAGGCACCCATCTTTCCAGCTTTTTGGTCTTTCCAATTTCCTTCAGATGCCGGGCAGCTGTGTTGTGACTGACGCCAAGAACCTTCGCTATCTCCCTGGTACCTTTGTGTGGATCCTCCTCTACCACATCTCTCAGCTTGTCCTCATCAACATCACTATGCCTCCCACGACCTTCATGCTCTTCCAAGCTCTCATCTCCATTCCGGAACTTCTGATACCAACGATACGCCGTCCGAATTGTGGAACATCCTTGACCGAATGCGGCGTTGATCTTCTCGTCCGCCTCCTTAGCTGTAGTGCCCAGCTTGATTTCATACAAGTAAATGCCTCGGATTACCCTTTTGTCCATCTGCAAAAAAGTCAATAAAACTCTAAAGTTTTCCCACTTTTACATAGAAAATTTGGTACTCACCGGTAGAGCAAAGTTTGCGCTTCTAAATGATAGGCCACATGTTACGGTTTGTTCTTGATCAAACGCGTAAAGACGAGCCAAAAAATAGCGCGAGCCAGTGCCATTTAATTCGTTACAACCTAATAGAATCTGCGACATCTTAAGTAGAATAACCAAACTCAACTCATATCGCTTATACGTCTAATCGTAAGCTCGACCGAAAGGTTAGTACCTACTCAAAAAAGTGCCTCGGAAGTTTACTTATAAAACAGCGCTGGGTTTGATCAACAATTAAAAAAATATGACGTGGCGAGGATGAGGCGGATCCTGTTCATTTGGTATTCAGACGAAAACACCTTGGCTATGGCAGTTATAGATGCCAAACATGTCGAAGAGCGCTCAAAAATTAAGGAGCTAAAAAATAAATAAAAGTAAAAAATAGAAAAAGTAGAAAAGTACGGGAACTTAGAAATTCTAGAACTCATGCATCCTTCAGTCTTCATTCGTGCCGTTGTCGACTGGGTACTATGTAGCGTTCCTTGAACGGCAATGACGTGGATCAATACCAATACAGAAGCTACTGGGGGAATAACAGCGCTTTTAAGCACGACTTTCTTGAGAGCCGGTAATAATGGGAAAGGCCAAAGAGCTGAACTTTACAGAAGAATAAAGAGAGAGAAAGAATAACGAGAGGGCAAGTGGTTTGCTGTTAAATTCCACTTCACCGGACGAATAATATGTGATCGCTATGTTTCCAATGACGGAGAAATCGCACTGGACAAGGAATAGGTTACAACAGATACATAGATACCAAATATGATGTCACTGAAGGCATGTGAGAGAAGTCCGAATGATATTACGCAACTGCAAACGGACAGAAATGGACCTATAATTCTCACGCTCTTCGCGCAATGATCATGCTCATCAAATCTGTCCAGTGGGTTGCTGACTGACTTATCATTCATGGGCAAATAACTGATCAGCTTCATCGGAAGACGTCGTTCGTTCGGAAAGCTATAGAAACTGAGCGTTTGGGTCTGGACACGTGATTGTTCCTTGGAAAAGATTGCAGTACTCCTTTTCCTTGGTGCAGGCTCTGAAAGTCCATGAAATCTTGGTAGTAATATTTCTTTGATCACAGTTTTTTGATCAGAGTTTCTGCCAAGAAGTTGTGTTTGCTGTTGCGCTCAGCAATGCGTCACAGCATGTGCAGGTTTTTGAAACCGCCTGCGTATCACCTTTAAAGGAGACTGGTAAGTCACTGCTCAAGTAGTACAAACTTTACCGTTACGACATCGACAACGAGATCTAAGGTCTAAGACTCCTAACCAGTATATTTGTGTTCGAATAATCGCATTCGAACAATCATTTGAATGTTCGACTCTCTTTCAATTTCTACCGATTATTTGGTTATTCGAAATTTCCTGTTATTCAAACATTGTTTGAATTTGAAAATTGAAGGGCCGCAAAATTGCGATATTATTCGAATTAGGAAGGCGAATGGTCGAGAACTCGAATATTATTCGGACGCCCGAAGCAACGTCGGCTAGATACGTTGCACTTGGACTTAAAGATGGCTGGTGTGCACCCTGATCAAGCATTTGATCGGGAGAAATGGCGTCACCACACCAGAAGAGCGGACCCCGCCACCAAGCGGGACAGACACTAATGAAAATGATGACGAGGAAGGCGAAGGGTCGAGAACTCGAATATTATTCGAATTTCGAACTCGGCTGAGAAGACTTGGCAGTTTAACATAAAGTTACTCTTCGGAAACGGTGTTGAATAGGGTGACCGCTGCTCAAAATTGCGCTTTTACTGACGTTGCCACTGCTAGGAAAACCTACTGAATATCCAGGACCATCCTCTGCTCGTTTTGAGTTGAGGGGACCCTTTCACGTTGCTTTCACGTTGAGCTTTTTTCACCTTTTCATTGTCTTTACATCACTGAATAGATATGATATGATATTTATTACGTCATATAAGACAGACGCAAGAAACTCAACTAGAACCGAACAACTAACAACGTATCTTAAGCAAGCGGTACCAAATAGATATTGCATAATGCCTCCAAGTAAAGTGAAATCTAGGTTAAGTGGTGATTGTATGCGCAAACCTTTTGAATGAGGGAAGAGAGCAGGGAGGAGCAGCAGTCTTAGTAAGTTTTAAATAGGCTAATCCTGCCCTAACAGAGAACGAATTCCGTCTGACTGATGTTCTAGGTCTAGAAAATGAGAGTTTAGTTCCACCACCTCTGGTTCGAGAGGGCAGCAGTTCAAAAAATTGGGAAGAATCAATGGAGACTAATTTGTGGAGTAGTTTAAACACCATGCAGAGATCAGCAACCCTTCGCCTACTTTCCAGAGAAGGTAGGCAAAGATATGCATTGCGGATCTTCGCACGAGGTATACGAGAAACGCAGCGATGCACTAGACGAACGCTTGTGGAGCCCTACATAAACCTCGGGCTTTCGTTACTTATAAGTAAGCCAGAAAATAAGCAAGTTGGCACATTTTTTTTTCGCCACGCATAGCCACTGCTGATGTTTCAGTTTGCGCCTTGTCGAGCTGCGTTAAAGATTTATCTGAATAATAATCTGACCTAATGGATCATAGTGTTTCCGCGTTTTGTTTTCTACCATGTGCACGGATCACGTTGTGGAATGCAATTAATTGTTTTTTATTCAACAGTATGTGTTTACTAGCATTTGTAGATTTGTTCAAAATTTCAAGCAAATCAGGGGGTGAAGAGGAGCAGTCATAGAGCCTCTCAAAAAAGTCAAAAAGCTGCATGCTATCGAAATGCAGTGAATCGTGACGTGCAAACATGGTTTTGGAACATGATGATCTGCCAACAGTGAAACTGTTAGCAGATCATCATGTTTGGCTAGACGTGCTTTAAGTTATTTAATAGAGTGCCGAGGGCTGGTTTGAGGAATGAAAACAGCCAAATTTGAAAGCAGCTTCAAAATTTGCTCTAATTTGTCATCTATGTCAACTCAGCTTTCTCATTGGAGTGAGACTCAAAAGTGGTATCAGGCTGCCCAGGTACTCTCGTCCGTCAGCTGATAAGTATAGCATTGGGTCAAAATCAAAATATGAGTTTGGCAAGTAATTACATACTCCGACGTACGTGACCAAACCAAATCACAGCTCATCTTAGGGTGGAGGCCGACATGGCATATTGGCACGATAACTAGCTGCGGGCGGAAGTTGGCAAAAAGCTGGGAGATGGATCGGTCATCATGAGGAAGACAAGAAGGCAAACGATGAAGGCCGTTGGCCTTCCTCACTCCATTGGTCAAGGGATTCGGCGTACTTCGAAACATTCGGCAAACGGCCTCAAAAATGTTCGCAAGAGACGGGAATCTCCTGCTGGTTGTTTGCCTCACAAGCAAAGAAGCGACCAGTCACATCTACTTCATTTCACAAAATAAGCTTCCAGAAGCAGTTATTGTTTTCAGGTAAATATACGTCGCGAAGAGGGGCAGTATTGGGAGATGGGAACGCTCTATCCAATCAGAACGAATGGGCCTGCCATTAGGAGAGAGTGTACAGTCGGTACCTTGTTCGGTTGGCATGTGTTCGGTCTCGATCTGCTTGGTTATTATTGGCTGGCGCGCTCACACCTACCAATGCTGCTCATCTTCGCGACATGAACCTGTTTTCATATGTAAAATTGGCTTCGGAACCATTAGGTACGAAATTAAAATCGAAGCAAATGAAGAAAGTTGTTTCTATTTATTTACTTACTGTGTGCACTATGGCGTGCTAACAATAACCTTTGAAATGAGACGTACACACCATGAATATTTGTAAAAGATCAACAAAACAACTGGGTAACCAAAATCCTGTCCCAGCTGAAAAAGAAGCAGCATAAACTGGACAAGGTAGAGAGGGGAAAAATTAAGAACAGAAAAAGCGAGCACACACTGTGAGCAAGAATTGTGGTAAAGTCGTTCGCTTTCTCCTTTTCTAGATTGAAAACAGAATTGCAAATCGGTTCCAAATTGGAGGCACAGAGAGCAGTGTGAAGACAGGCAGCTGCGTTTGATCCGACCAGAACATGCAATCATATCAGTAGGACGTGAAATAAAGAAGCCACGTCTGAGCTCAACTAGTCCTGATGCTAGTGCCAAGCCGACTCGTGGTGCTGGTGTCTATGCAGACTAAGGCACCTGTGGTTCTTCGTATAACTAAGTAGAAGGCAGAAAGCAAAGGTATGGTTTTTGCCAGCCCAGCAGTAGTATGGTTCCTTGGTTCAAACCACTCTCGAGCAACGTTCTTGGCTGGTCTGCTCGATTCTAGTATGTATTGCGGCTCTTGTTTCAGGAAAATCTCGAAACCCTATGAATTCCACAATGCTGTTAAAAAGCTCAACACATCACTCTACCACGTATTTCATGAAGGTATTATTTAACGAGCAAACAAACGCGTTCCATCCTCTATTGCTTCCATGAGCGAAATGGAAAACGAGGACGTCAAGACGCTGCGATTCCTTTAAGAGTGATTCCTTTCTCAGGATTGTAAAACAAACAAACAACGCAAACAAATTTTGTTTAGCGCAGATTATGTAATGTTCGGCTCCTTTCAAAACAACAACATCATATCATCATTGGCGGCGCACCTGGAGGGCATGCTGTACCAATCAGTGCGAGTCTGTCCACAGTACATAATGTCCCGCAAATGAAAGGAAGAACAACTCAGGAAGAAGAACAGGTTGTCCACTCGGTGCTATATCTCCCTTTCCGACATTTTTGGCAGTAATCATCAAGACGCATGTTACTGAACATTTGGCTCTGCTGAGCTCCTCCGACGCGAGTCGATTTGTACCTTCGCAAGTGGCACCACCTGCCATTGTTTCCCAAGCTCCTACGTTCGCTGCAGTGTCACACGCTCCTACGGAACATAATTGCCAATTTAACAACGGTCAACAATTCAGGAGTCGGAGTGCTGTGTTTAAAGGGAGAGAGTGTGTGCCCAAATAGCAAGATCAAGCTCCTTAACACATCTCTCTAATAATCCTCAGCCGCATTAGGTATAAAAAATGGAAGTTCTTCAGTAGGGTGCTGTGAGGTTTGTTGGATACAAAGCTTCTACAGGCATAAAGCAATGGTAGCAAGGTGGACAAGGAGAACGGTGTAGCGCGCAGATTACCAATTGTTGCCATGGTGTGTGCACTGTTGGCTAGTGCTTTTACGCAGAGTTGTACTTAACGGCAGGAGCGATATGAAGGAATGGGCTTCTAAGAAGTAGAATAACGACTCCTAACGATCGTCTGAATCCAACAACACCGTCCGCTCCCAATCGAAACGCCAAGCCAATTATCTGTGCTGGAGGTGGTGCTAAGCGTAGGGTAATTGCCAGTCCCTCCCTGCCCACCTCGGAAACAATGCAGTAGTGAAGCCAACCAGCGAGTCAATGAGGTCAAGTCAAAGGGGGAAAGCACGCTTTGGCCGATACTTTGGCGAAAAAATGATGTCCAGCTGTTGTTTGAAAGATCCCTCTATTTGCCGGAGAAAACACTGGAGAACCGTGGTGTTGCTATCTGGTAATCATGTAGGAGGTGGATACTATTTCTCATAAACGATTGCGAATTAATGAATTTTGACTAAAATTTCAATGACCTGAAATGCTCATTGGATGTAAAATCGTTACTTGGGAAGAAGAATAAACACATGCACTTATATGAATCGGAAGCAAACAGTAGATAGGCTGACCATGAGTTGATGACAATCTTGGTCAACGATCTGATCTAAAGGTTGACCATAAGTGTGTTCGGCAGTCAAAGTGAAGGAAGCTGTGGAGTGAAGTTTACCTCATTTAGAAGGCAACTATCTTGGAGATGCAGATGAAATGTCCTTTATTTAAACACTTGATGTGGATGGAACATCATGAGTGCGTTCTTAAACATCATTTAAAATAAAACCTCAACTTTGGGGCAAGAGCTCCACTATGAGCTATGAGCACTATTAGCAGCGGCTTCATTCTCACTTTCACTCGAATGCGAAAATTTTAAATGAACATGTGATCAGGTTCTTATACAATGCATGACCTGCGAAACGTGGGTAATTCCTCGCAGTTTTCTTCCTATTGTCCTCCTCCTGCTTTGGTATAAAGTTTCCCTTTTAGCGTCGCTACCGCGATGCGTCTCCGTCGCTTTCACCATTGCTCCAGTCCCTCGATACTACGTTCGTGCCTTCACTTATTCAGCATGAAGAGAAGGCAATTGGCGGAAAGCACCTGTTGGTCTAGGCAGGCAATCATGTAATAGGAGGGAATCACGTGCAACTGTCAAGCTCCTGATATTGCAATGGACACCATATTCTGCTACTATTCCGAAACGAATTCCAGTCGAAGACAGGCAGCGCTTCAATTGCGAAGGGCTTTAGGGTTCTGGTAGGTAATTGCTGCGGGACATGAGACACAGTGAGCGAAGGAATTACTGGAGCCAAAGCGTTTGCGGCTACATGCGAACGAAACGAAACACTGGCGTTTAATGCTTCGAGAGAAGAAGGTTACCCCTTGAGTAGGTTGACTGATTAAGGGTTGTTTCAGATGCTACAAGAATACGAGTTTTGAACAAAAGACTGGAACCGGTTCCGCTATAGGGTGGCCATTACTACATACATACACGAACAAGTCCCTTGTGATTATCGTTTTATCATTTTACCTCTTTATTCGTTCATATTCATTTTCAGCGTACCATTTCACGCCTCCAGAAGCAAGCGTTGAATTGTGGCAACCATCCTTAACAACCTTTCACATGTATTTTTTTTTGTTGTAAATCCGCTAAAATAATTTACCACCACTAAAGAACTCAGCCTCAGTAAAGTGGAACAAAGCGAAATTCTCTTGTTTGCTAACATTTCCCTGTAAGAACCAACGTTTCAGATAGACGACGTGCGTCTATCTGAAATCTTATCTTCTGCGTCTTAACCAGAGGCAAAAAGAGCTCTTGAAGCAGCTTTCCTCCTATGGAGATTAGTGGTCATGTTCATCGAAGATTGTGTGCTTGAGGAAAAGGGTTAAAAATTTGGCCGTATCATTGGCAGTTCAAAATATAGTAATTAAGCGTCCCTACTACAAAGAGAAAAGGCAATTTGGCCTCAAACGCTTAAGGAATAACGAAGCGTCTGCTGAGTAATATGAGGGCAGTTGCATGCTGATGCTGTCGTCAATCTAGCACCAATTCTTACTTGCAACCGTGCAGAATCGTTTTGAGCAAGGTGACCCTGTTACCAAAGAATTTCGCTGCTGAGGTTAGATTGCTCAAGTCCCCTTTTTCAAATTGCGGTGATTTGATATGGAAGAAGTTAAAATGAAACTTTAGGCGTATTGAACGAAGGCTGTCACCACCAACTACGTTCTCGTTTCAGGGCATGAGTAACAATAGAAATGCGACTGCTATAAGGCGCAGGTAAAGGGAACAATGGGAACTGCAAACATAATGAGCTGCTAATGCGCTGAGATTCAAAAATGATTTTTAAAGGTTGAAAAAAGTTAGAAAAGTTTTAAAAGAAAACCCACTTTTCATTTCTTGTTAGCAACACTGCCGAAACTTCATGAGCTGTGGAAAAAGTTTACTAAGACGAATTTAGAAATTCGCTATTTTTTATTTTTTATCTATACGTGTATGACAATACGCGACAGTGGAAGCACAATTAAAGGTGAAACACAGTGGTTATCAACATACAACTGAAAGGCGCGGCAAATTATCGAGTTTTGAAGATAGTATCAACGAGCCTTTTATAATGATCTAACGAGAATGGCAAAGCATGTTTTTTGGTAAACAAAAAGAATTTAGAACAGGCCTTTTGAGTGAGAAAGAAGCGCGAACACATCTTTGGCAATGGAGTAACGAATTTTAGCTGCTGTTGTTCGCTAGTCGTCGACATTTAGTGATAGCGACACAATTTCAACCCAGATTGGCTACACTGACAGCGAAATGTCCACTGCTGAATTAATTGACGCAATTATACAGCCAGGGCGCGTGTAGCGCAGTCGAAGGAGGCGCGAGTGTCGCGTGCACCCGATACCAGGTTCCTGGTTCAGATTTCCCGCTCAGGCCAACCAAGCCTTCCATCCCTCCGGGGTCGGTGAATTGGTACCAGACATGACTGGGAGGATAGAGCGCTGACTTGTTCATCGGCTGGCCACCGCCAGTCATTGTATGGCCAAATACAACTCGCCTCCACGACATCCCGTAGAAGTAGAATGCGTAGCGCATCCCAAAGGGGATTGAATAACGCCGTCCTTTATCCTTTTAATTATACAGCTAACACTGCTCCAAAAAAATTCCAGGTTCAAAAGGTCTATCGGTTGAGAATGAGCTAGTTGGGCTCCAGTGCGCGTTCTTTGGTGTGTATTGTGTTGCGTGTTTGAGTGCATGGCATGTGGTGAGTGTCAGCGCGTTCCTGTCGTGTGCGTCTATCGGCAGTCAAGCAGCCTGGTGTTTTCATATGGTTAGGTACTTCTACGGACTTGAAATACACTCCTTTGCAAAACCTTGGGTCCTCACCCTAATTCTTCTAGTTACTTCTTTTTGGCTCTTAGCCTTCTATAAATTATTTAGTATAGGGCTTTGCAACGGGGGTTGCTATAGGATCGGTAGCCAGATGGAAATTACTGAACTAGCGCGGTTTGTGGTTTTAATGTAATTGAGTGTTCATTTTACAGTTGGTTTTAACGACTATTTTGTTTGTTCGAAGATTTTGTTGACGTTGTAGCGCACCCTTGATTGCACTTTAAATAAATAACTAAATAAACAATTAACTAATTATTTTTAAACGAAGCAAACTTCTCTCTGAACAGTGAAGTTGAACGAACGAAATAGATTGAAGACTGTTTTCCCAATGAAGACTGTCATTTTGCTATGAGATAGAGGAGCTAAGGCGTACTTAGTGAGAATAAACGCATGGGGAGTAGACTGCGATTGAGACACAATTGAACCTCTTGGCGATCAAATTGTGCTTTAGAACAGACCGAAAAGGAATCCAAAGGTTCTGACGCGGAAAAGTGAGGATAAGAAGTCCTTTTATGGAAAACCTCGCGCCTGCCGTCAACAGCCTGCTTTCAAGCTAATTATCTGACCAGTTTGCATGCGACATGAGGACGAAGAGCAAGACAGCTAAGGACCAGCGTCGTGGTGGCTGAACACTCTAACTAGCCACGTGGAGAAGTGCGTGGAGAATCCGGGAACGTCCAGCAGGCGGAGGTGATCCCCTGGCTGACGGAAGAAGTTGCTACCGGAAGCGGAGAATTGCTGTCGGGACGAGTTGTCCGCTAATAAATTTATGACCCATCGGCGCGTGTCATCCGGCCGAATTTATTAAGCATTTATGCACGAATCGCTCGGCGAATCTCGTCGACGACGCGTCGCAGTGACGCGGAACGGAATCGCGTGCTATCGCCTATTATCGCATGCTATCGCCTCCTGAATTATGTCGTCACCTGGAGCATATTGTAATTGAGCCGAGTGTTTAATTAAACTCGAGCCAGTGAACTTCTCAACGAAGGGGAAGTTTGTCCCTCGATAATTCAGTGTTGGCTGGAGAGCGTTTATGTGAATTATCTGTAGTCCCTGCGTTCCTTAGATACCGCTCCACTGTCCTCAGCACGATTAGTTCACCCCAAATGAACCTGTAGAAAGGCCTGAGGTCTAAGATGCTTCGACGGGTAGCTCTTGTGTATGTAACTGTGTTAGACCTATTCAGAATTTGAGGTTTTTGACGATCCAGCAATCAGCGATGCAGTCGACGGGAGGTGCCGATCTCGTGAACACCAGACCCTACTAGAGTTTCGGTTCGAGACAGAGAAAATCTGCCATCGTAAGTCGGGACATTGGTACCAGGCTTATTAGAGTGGCTAAAACACTGTCTTCTCTATCACGCTTAGGCGTCATCGTCTGGATTCAGCTCGTAGAAGCACCTCTAAGCCTTAGCCAGCTGCGATTAATATTCAGGCAATCTTCTATTTTCTTGCCAATTGCATTTATTTATGAATTTTGACGGCAGATAGAGAATGGCTAATACTGTACAAGAGCGGAAAAATATAACAGCGTATGAAGACACCGTCAAGGGAGAGTCGTAAGCTTGTGCCGTACGAACGCATGAGGAGCGCTGAGTCTGCGCTGTAGAGATATGTGACCGGCCGAAGATAGTGTGCGTATACTCTGTATGAAAAATTCGGAAAATAGTCCCTGTGCAGTTGAAGATGTCCCAGATGCACGTTGTGCACATTTCGGATGCGGCGAGGAATCCATTGTTTACGGTGCTCTTCAAAAGGAGGACCGAGGTAGGAGAGGTCGTCAGAGGTCTTGAAAAGGATAGAAGAACATTTGTCGTCCTTAAAGTGAAGATGAGCTCCACCCAGATCACCGGCGCACTGGAGCAAATCGGTCGGCAAACCCTGCCTCAACATGGGCATGGGACAAACGCCGAAGGGTATGTAAATAGACAAGAAATCAAGGCCTGCGGCATACGGCCTGGCCTCCCCGTCAAACAAATAGCAGACGTGCTTCTGGGCATCTTCAAGGCACAAACGTTTTCTGAATTCCGACTGAAGGAGTCTGTTCACTGTTCACGGCCGATCACGCGTGTCTACAGTGCAAACTCTGCGCTCCTGGCTAGAACATGCGTTCATGCAGCACATGTCGATCCCTCAATATGTGGAATGGTGCTTTGTGCTTCTTGTTCTCCGCTTTTATGTAGCACCAGCCCAGGGGTCCCATTTTTTTGCTGCTACCAAAATTCGTAGTTGCATACAATGAGAAGTACAAACAGAGGAGTCACAACACAACCAGTTTGAAAGCGCTTGACTACAAAACGACAAATGAGTGTTACTCAAGAGCCAAGCGATGCACAGGAGCCGAGCGCCCGATCTCCTGCCTGTGGAGCAACAACATCAAGCCTTGAGGTACCGTCTCAGTTGTGGCGTTGACCATCTATCTCTCCTCTTATGTCAAAGCGAAGCACAGATGTTGACGGTGCAGTCCCCTAGTAAACTCTGGCGATTCGCTGCCCATTTGATTGAAGAACTCAGCAGAGATGAATAATACGTTTCTACAATTAAACGGTAGAAGTTCCGGGAGTGATATTCATCTGCACGTATATTCGTCTGCGTTCAGGCGTATGTACGCTTCTTCAATAGATGGTATCCGTGTTTAGTTGTTCCTCATCGGCCATTGTGGAAGGAGTACACAGCCACACCGTTTTTCTTCCACAGTAAAAGAACAGGCGCTCTTTCAAGCGCCTCTCTTCCCTGTATTTATGTCTGCTTGCTGGAGCTTAGAAACTTCCGGCCAGCTTTATCCATCTTGTCGGCTCCACATGGAGGTTGGCATCCCATATTCCTTAGCTTGGGCAAGAACTATTACAGGGCAGGCATCATAGCTATCTTATGCAGATAGTGCTAGTATATCGCTGCCTGGAGTACATAACCCCAACAGTTTTCAAGCAATTTCCAAATACGAATGTTCTAACTGTTCTAGCTCACAAAATGATATGATTTCTACCCATGGAACCTTTTAGTGATATGAGGGCTCTCTATGTCGACTGTGCGAAAAAATAAAAAAGTAGATAAATAAATGAATGAATAAACAAATAAATAAATAGATAAATAAATAAAAAGAATTATCGACCCGTGTGAGAGGAAATCTGTCCTGTAAGAGGCAAGGTGTTGTGAGACAGTCACGAGCATAAAGTGGAGAGGCACGAGAGGAAAGGCAATCACGTTAAGTGGCCATATTCGCGCAATGGACCAACATTTCGTCAGGAAGAACTGCTAATGAGGTTCATTCCAAGAAATTTAGGGATGGACAATCATTGGTGTTCTTCTCCTCTCTCTAGTTTCTTGAGTTACGGATGGTGTAAAGCATGACACTGAGAATGGCTGACATATGCTCGTTGTCTCAGTGTAGAAATTGCAACATATAATATTAGTGGTACATAAGTCTCATCGTCAGTTAGCATCTGTGCTCAGTGTTAACGACTTTTGGACCTAACTCCAACTGTGTGCCCGAGGGTAAATTAATCGCTCGTTGCTTCAGATTTTCTAGAGATGGAAAGGTAAAGCTTGTGAGAGGCTTCGAGAAGCAGATAGCAAAATCACATTCAGGCCTCGGATACAAACGAAGGACTGACGAACGGGTAAAGCCTAGGACATAGAATGAAATTTACCAATGTGACATACTAACGTTCAGAGCAGTGGAAAGATCTCAAAAGTGTGGGCTCTTCAGAAGGGAATGCATTGCGAATAACCTACTGCAATCAATTTCACTGCTACTCTCCTAGTGCACGAATTGTAGTCGTCCAGAGGTGTACAACTTAGCTACGGGAAACGAGGAACATTTGTGTGCCTTTCACTACATTGAGTGATTTCCACCCAACTATGTATAGCTGAATGAATCCGTGGGTGAATCAGCTGAATGAATCAGTAGTGTTACGGAAGTCGTTCACAAAGCGTCCAAATTCAGAAGGCGCGGCTCCAGAAATCGTGGATCGCAGGCTGACTTGGCCAACATATTCGCGTGAATATGTTGGCCTGGTTATGAGCAAGTAGAAGGAAAAAGGTTAAGAGACGGCGTTACACAATCGCTTCTGGGACTCGCCACACATTCCATTTCTACGGAACATCGTGATGGCGATTCGAATGCGTATTTGGCCTATACTATGACTTTCGGTTGCCAGCCGATAAACAAGTTAGTGTTTTATATTTTGCAAACCCTGAGGGATAAGGCTTGGTTGGCCTGGGCGGAAAGCTCGAACCAAGAATCTGGTGTCAGGTGCACGTGAGAGCCGGTATCTATTCCGACTGCGCTACACGCGCCCATCCCGCTCGATATATGCATGTGTATGTAGTTTAAATGCAAGCGTTTCCCAGGTTAGTTTCTTAACTCCGGAGCCAGTAAAAACGAAGAAGCCTTGTCAGGGCACGAATATGTGAATATTGCAGTCCGCGATTAGTTATTTCTTGACAAAGGCAGAATGAACAACCTAAGTGATTGCATGTTATTAGCAGAGCGAACACCAGTGGGAAATCTCAGCTTTGCTCTGCTCTGCGCCTACCTCCTCAATCATTTTCAGGTTTTCTTCACAAACTGCTGTGAACAGTTGTCCACTACGGCCACTTTTTCGTGTCAAGCAAAATCACATTGTCGGCCTAAGCACCTACGCCAAATTGGCGTCTAACTACCTTCGTCAAGGACCTCGTTAAGCTTTCGGGTCCTCCCCGCAGAGCGAGCTGGATCCTGACCACACATTCAAGAGAGTTTTACATTGAGGAAGACCTAGAACAGAATTCGGCTATGAATACTAAGTTGAAAAGATTTAACAATTCTTCAGTGGTGATTATTAATTTGTGGAGCACAAAAACAGCATTACAGGGTGCTTCTCAAACATTTTCCCAACTGGCTTTGATCGTGCTGAATGGCCGACTCTAAATTACTTTGAAACGTATATAACCGTTTGCTTAAGGTGAACATCTTTCCAAAAGCGTAATATTTTATGCAGGTGAATGTTATTCACCAAGCCGTGCTCTCTATTTAAACAGTGTGAGAATTATTTTGAGTAGGAGACTTAAAGAAAAAAATGTGCGGAGAAAGCAACAAATTGCGCACTAAAAAGGGACATGGTATCTCATCAAGGGTCTGAAATAACATAACAAAATGTTCAGTAGAGACCCAGGAAGAAGCAGAACATGTGGGCATATAAGCTAAACTAGACGTTTATTTAAATGATTCACTTCTTGCTTGACAAACTGTTTGTTTTTGTTAGAAAGTACTTTTTCTTCTCTACAAACACTGTTGTCTGCTGTTTTTTTGCTATTTTTTAAGCTTAGAAGTGGAGTACCCAGGAGACAAAAATCGGCATTTCGACGCCTGCTCTTCTTCGCATATCGTCGTGTTCAAAAAGCAGCCCTTCCCCTTCAACGCTTCTCCTCCGTTTTTCACGTTCGTAATACGAGAGGAAGCAGCCAAGGGCGTGAGTATCAATATGACGGAATCACGCTTATCATATTTTCTTAAGGAACGCAGTAGTATTTTGAAACATCAATAAAAAATAGACCAATGCTTTGGGAAAGTTGCTTAATGGGTGCAAGAAAAAGCTCGAAATATGCATGGAATATGCGGGGAGTCGCTGACTTTGAGAAGGTCTAAACGAGTTCCCACGTCTCACAGATGTTCTTCGTTCTTCGTTGACAAGGGGTTTTTGAACATCAGAGCGGAATGGAACCGACAGGGGTAGCGGGAGCAAGAAGAGCCCGACTCGCCGCCCAACTTGTACACTTGCATGTAGTCTGCTGTGCTCTATCAGGCTGCGAGTGACATACTGCGATTGACAGCCCGAACAAGCGACGAGACCTCGGAGGCTGCTGTGCTCTGCCTCCCGAAAGGGATACTCGCGGCGCTATTTCACCCTCCACCTTCCAAACGGAGTACACAGCCGATTAAGCACATCTCGAGAGTGGTGACTGCTCTGTGGTGGCCAACAGTTGAGAGGCACTGGGCAGCTATGTACCTATGTATTCAGGCATACGGCTAGGTACTAACGCAGCGGAAGTCTTTGTCTTAGAGGATAAATAGGCCTAATAGAGTAGAGCACTCTGCACTTTTCCTTCCATATCGAGAACCACTACGACTTTTGTGGCATGGTTTCTTACAACTAGTGGCAGATGAAGAATGCAAGGAGGGGCTCCTTGTATTGCTCAGGATTTTCGAAACGGCGTTGGTCGCGTTCAACAGCACAAAGAAAGGTTTTCTCGGGGAGCGCTTTCGCTAACGATGTCCAATATATTCCTTCTAAAGGCGCCAGATTTACTGCACATACCTAGTGGGAAAGAATTATGGTGCAGTAGCGGCTACACTCAACGGCGCGACACTAGTGTGGCGACGGCCCTTCATATCCTTCGGGCTGGCTAATTGGTGTAGGTTTACCTGAATAAGGAAGAACATCCCGTTGGGTATCAATTATCCACTGCAACTTATGCGATTATTGCGGTAGCCGCAGGGTATTACGCCTTGCACTGCCAGCTAAAGCATTCGAAGGGAAAGGCTCGATTGAAGAAGAAGAAAGATATATAATACAATGAGGAAGTGGCTGCTAATTCTGACGTTCATAAACATGCACATATATTGTACAGCGAGAATTTGATACAGCAGATTACAGCGGTGAACTGTTCCACACCTGTGCAAAATTGCAAGAGTCTTCCATTATCATTTTCTCGCTTTCGTAAACGAACCGAATACAAGATCACTTCTCTGAGTTAAGGAAAGAAACGAGACCTATGGTGTGTTGAACAATTTTCGAAAGGAACAAAAATAGAAGCTCAATATTAGAGCAATCTTCAGACAACAGATCATAAACAGTACGTTAAAAAACGCTGTTGTACACGTTGACAGATCACTCTTTCGCTTGGCTATGGCGTGCTACATACGTAGTGTATAACCACTGAACCTCGAATTTGTGTAATCTCCTCGAACACCAAATAATATCTATTAGGAATGTTGCTTCGGACCGAAAGGTTGAATTTATACGAAGCAATTAAAGCCAAACTTAATTCGGTAATATATTCTCCACAATTATCTACGTTTCCCCAACCTACACACAAAAATTGGATTCTATCATCGTCTATCGTCTGCGATGATGCTCATGCCTTGAGAGGTCAGGAGGCGTGACAATACAACACAGCGGACGCACGGGAGTTCTCGCTCCACCTGTACATAGTAGACCAGTTGGTCTCTCAATAAACTCTGTCTCATCTCTTGTACTCGCCATCATATTCACTGAACCACCACATTACTAGGTATAAGTCCTTCGCCGTGTCGTCGTATACAGATCCCGTCTTTAAAGAAATGAGCTGGCCGCGAGTAGAGGAAGTTGATCATTCACATTCGGATTTCGTCGTAGTCAGAGAATCTCCTCGAACGCCAAGTAATATCTATTAGGGTGTAATATCGATTAGAGAACAGATACATGCACATATGTTAAAGTTGGTGCACCCATAGGAGTATGTATTTAGTAGTCGGATGGGGCAATGTCAGGGCTGTACAGCGGATCAGGCAAAACGGTCTCCAACCAAGTTCCTCAATTTTCTGCTGAACGACTTTTGAGACATGAGCCCTTGCACTATCATGCAGCAAATTGGTAGAGGACTGTCAACTCGATTTGGATTTAAATTTGGGGCAGGATTTGAATTATGATTGGGAGCATACAAGCTCCACTGCAAGTTCCCGAATCGATCTTGTCGGATCGGTAGTCCGTGAGAGGTATTCAGGATACGTTTGTCTTTCGTACCCTTAGTCTTCAGTCTTCTTTTGTCGCCTGCATCAGAACGTTGAAGCCACCGCTCGCATTGTCTTTTGAAAACGACATCTTCGCCAATGCAGCTGTCAACGACCGACGCGATTCCGCAGCGAATTTCTTCAATTTGAAGTCGTAGAGCAGGCACGTGCGCACAATCATTTTCTGCTCCATTGTATTTTGAAGGCTTTAGAAATTGACGAAAGAATGAGGTAGGAAAAATAGGAAATGTAGAAGATGAAACGCCGTGAAAAAGCTAACCCTAGGTGAGCTCACAACCGATGCGAATAACTGTGAAAAGAAGGCCACTATGCGACATTCCATGTGGGGCAACCTATTATTAAATAATGAGTTAGGACAGAAATAACTTATCTCTATGTACTTGTTCGGTAATTCCATGTCAATACGTCTATACCTGATATCGTCCCAATTGAGCACATTTTTGTTTACTTCTTGACTCTTCGGTTATGTTTACGTGTCTTTATTTTCTTTTACTGCCCGGTAAATGTCTTCAGTTGTATTTCTTTGTGATTGAGCTTGTTGGTATTTTACTCTAACATTGTACATTTAATACGGCCACTGTCCACGTCATGAATAAGTTAATAAATAAATAAATAGATAAAGCGATATATGTTGAAGAGTGGCTCTCATCCTTCGAATCAGTTCTCTTTCGCCATGAAAATTGAAGGCCTATCGTACTATGCTGGATTGTATACCCATAAAGCAGCAGTTGTGAAAAGCGGGTAAGGCTGAGAACGAAACAGCGCGTGCCTGGTAGATTTGGTCTTAATGAAGGCATGGCACGCAAAAAGCTGAGTCTGCCAACCCATCGCATGCCGTGACTCTGCTTCGGCCTAGGTTGGGCGCTATTTAAAATTTAGTTCCTAGTCGAAGAATATTTCTGGTTCGCGGCGCTCTCAAACGGCGGCAATGCTCTATCCTCACGGCAATTTTGAAAACGGTGTCCGGGCTTTCCCATAAAAGACGATGTGAATTGAGAACGTACTGAACTATGTACTCGTGCATGAACCAACCTCGAAAGACGCGCTAAAACCAGATTTCATGAAATGGCCCATATGTTATGTGAGCGATGCAGGTTTTAGACACGAACCCCAATGAGATTTTTAGTGGCTCGTACGTAAAACCCCAAATTCAGAAAACAGCCGAATAGCTGAAACTAATGCAATGTTTCTCGAAAGAAAATCGCAAGATGTCTGTATCTGCTCTTACTCAAATTTCTGTCTGACCTTTATTTTTCTTGGTTATAAGATTGCACGCAGAACGTTCTGTGAGAACTGTGCTTTGAAGTCATTCGAAAAGTTACAGAGTTTATTCTGCTTCGCACCACACTTTCTCCGACTGAAATTGCCTTTAATTGGCATCGGAATAGGATCACAGAACTGTGCTTCGTTTTTGGTACGGCCACTGGGTGATAGGAAAATGGCAAAAAATGGTATCACTTCAGAGCGGGTTGACAAGGAATAAGTGACACCTGGAAGAATGGCCTTGTCGTGCTCTGAAGTTAACTTACAAAAGGTTTGGAGCTCAAATTAAAGTTAGATTATAGATAGTTTTCTACTTCCTAGACGAAGCTACAGCGTACAATTAAGTGATTGATTCGCAACTGTCAGCGACTGGATGGCAGAGTGGGCAAGGCGGACTTACGGGAGGGAGGTCGACGGTTCGATTCCGGATCTCTCCATGCGATTTGCTACGTAGACTACTCCCATTTCTGCAACCGAAAAGTACATTTTGGGTACGGTAGGATACCGTATTATTGGCTAGTGGTGAATAAGGTGACGAAGTCATGACTACCGATTTCGCCCAGTCTTCGCCTATGCGAATTATTTAGGCTGCTGACCACGACTCTGTCACTCTTTTTCTAAATTATCACTTTGCTTGCACTACTTTCCATCAAAGGTTGAAGTTGAAGGCTGGAAAATAAGTCTGACCACATTGGAGAAGGAAGCGATCACACTAACGTGGACAGCTCTACTCACCCACATCTACTGTAACCTGCCGAAATTTTAAAAGCAGGTATCATATCCGTGACCAGCACCCCAAATAATTCCGTAGGCGACGTTTGGGCGAAAATTTTTCTTTCGTTCTCTCCTCGACCTCTGGAGTAGTGAAAGGCAGCAGTGCCGATTATTTTGCGTACACCCCTTCATTTACACACACACACACCCATCACAACCTTCTGCCATAGATCGTTTCGACGAAAGTAGTTGCCAGATTGGTGATCTGCATCCCAGATAACCCTAAAGATGAATTTCGGGTAAAATTTTTTCTCGATTTCTAGAGTAGAGGGAGTGAGTGCAAGCGCTCCTATCTGCAATGTCCGGGACACGTCTCCTGAAATGTATTGGAGAATGGTCAGTAACAAAACACAGCTAGTAAATACCATGAGGAGGATAAAATATGCTGCACTTGGTAACAGTTAGTAGGACTGTGAAAGTTGCGAGAAGAATAAAAGGCGGTCTGCAAAGAAATCCGAAGACCAATGAGCTTGTCTTGATGATGGGTCAAATCAATGCTTGTCGATCGTGTTCACGAATGAGGTGAAACTGAGAAATACTTCCAAAAGTAATCGAGAACATGACAAAGAGGTCATATGGGGATAGCATCTAACGGAGCCTTCTTCAGCGAGGCAAACATCGCGCGATTTCGCTTCAACAACAAAAGCGGCTTTTTCCACATCTCACAACAGGTTGAAAGCGGGTTAAGACGCGAAAAAGGTATCCCACCGAAGCCAAAATGTAATGTTTATTTGCAAAAATGCTAACAGTCCACCTAGGGACGCAGCAATCACCACTCTCGGAATCGAACCCTCGACCCCCTTCCCGTGTAAGTCCGCCTCGCTATCCACTCGACGATCCAGTCGATCCTACCGCCGTTGCGAATGAATCACTTATACATTTCATTTACGCTTATTCATTTTCTAGCAGCTTCATTTACGAAACGTCGTAAACTATCACATTACTGTAATCTAACTTTAATTTGAGCTTCAAACTTTTTGTAGGTTAAGTTCAGAGCACGAGATGGCCTGGTGGCGATGTCCGTTCCTCCACGTGGTGCCACTGGAAACTGCTCGCTTTGTGAGCTAAGCTAAGCACGGACACTCGAATGCAGGCGACAGGCCCTTGTGACAGGCCGGCCTACGAAGATCCATGTCACATCACATGGTGTATGACAAGTCATGTTTTTCGAGATTGTGCTACGGCGTCCGCGGGAGCCGACGCGCACTCGCAGAGCCCGGCGAGTGTGGAAAGTATGCGAGGGTCCCTGATGCGAGGACGGCATCGGGGGGCAACTGAGCTAGTCCGAAAGTCCCGTAACGTAGGCAGGACCCGCGTGGCAACGCTGAATGTGGGTACGTTGACGGGCCGCTCGTGCGAGTTGGTTGAAGCACTGGAGCGTAGAAGAGTTGATTTCTGTGCGGTGCAGGAGACGAGGTGGTCCTGCAGCAAGTCAAGGGACATAGGACGTGGCTTCAAGGCCGTTCTATGTGGAAGTCCCAGGACCACCAGTGGTGTCGGAATAATCGTCTCCGAACGATTTCGTGACTCGATTGTAAGCGTTGAACGCTATGACGATCGGTTGATGAAGATCGTTGTCGCCGCGAAGGAGCGACTCTATCACTTCTTCTCTGCGTATGCTCCGCAGAGTGGCTGCTCCGATCAAGCCAAGGAAGAGTTTTGGAGCCTGCTTGATGAGAAGACAGCAGAGGTACCGTCGAAAGATGTCATCATAGTCGCTGGTGACCTTAATGGGCACGTAGGTGCTGCGAAGGACGGGTACAGCTGTTATGGTGGTTTCGGATACGGGTCTCGTAACGCCGATGGTGAGCGCATTCTTGAGTATGCGGAATCGCATAATCTCACCATTGTGAACACCGTTTTCCGAAAACGCGACTCCCACCTCATCTCATACTATAGTGGGAGCTCCAAGTCTCAGATTGACTTTGTCCTTGTGAAGGATCGCGACCGAAACATTGTCACAGACGCGAAGATCGTGCCGTATGAGACGGTGGCCCCACAGCATCGACCGCTGGTGTCACCTTTAAGATCACCCCTCCGAGGGTGCAGCAGGTTGAGCGATGCGGTGCTGCAAGAATCAAGTGGTGGCGAATGAAAGAGAAGGAAGCAGCTGTGATTTCCCGCGTACGGTTGCCGATAGTCACGACTGTCGACGAAACTTGGAAGAAAGCAACCGACGCGATACGCCAAGCTGCGAGGTTGGAACTCGGCATAACGAAGCCTGGGCGACGCAAGGTCGACAAGCAGACATGGCTGTGGACAGACGATGTGAAAGTGAAGGTTCGAGAGAAGAAGTCGCTTTATCATGTGTTTCTCAGCGATAAAACAGCCGACAACTGGCAGAAGTATCAGAAGGCGAAGAAGGCTGCAAAGAAAGCCGTGGCTGTTGCGAAAGCCACTCATTATAGTGATGTCAACGAAAAGGTCGCGTCGCGCGATGGTGAGCGGTATTTGTACCGACTTGCTAAGACCCGCCATCGCCAAACCGAGGACATTGAAAAGTTTGTTGGCATCAATGATGAGAGCGGCCATCTTCTGACAGACCGCAAAAAGGCGCTGAAGCGATGGCGTGATTACTTTGGGGAAATTTCCACCATGGAATTTCCTCATCCGGCCATCCCTTCTGTGGCTTCTGTTCACGGTCCCGTTCACAAGATCACCGTGGAGGAAACAGAAGCGGCTCTGAAGAAGATGAAGCCCGGTAAGGCGACAGGGCTGGATGATCTGGCAGCCGATGTTTGGAAGTCGAAGCTCTGGTATCCTGCTGAGTGGTTGGCTGAATTCTTCAACCAGGTAGTAAAGGAGAAGAAAGTACCGGAGTGTTGGCACAACAGTACAACGATCCCGATTTGGAAGAAGAAAGGCAGTCCTGCAGACTGCTCCAATTATCGTCCGATTCGCTTGCTTTCGCACAGCATGAAGATCTTCGAGCGAATCCTCGATAGACGAATTCGTGAGATCGTCAAGCTCTCGGAAAACCAGTGCGGCTTCGTAGCTGGTTGTGGAACCATTGATGCTATACACGCCGCCCGCCTCCTGGTGGAGAAGCATCGCGAGAAACAGAAGCCGGTGCATATCGCCTTTCTCGACTTGGAGAAGGCCTTCGACCGCGTACCGCGTGAGGTTATATGGTACGCCTTGCGACAACACAACGTACCTGAGGAACTTATAGAGTGGGTGCGGATACTCTACTCTTGCCCAAAGAGTAGAGTGCAAGCTGCAGCTGGAACCTCAATGGAGTTTCCCATCTCTGTTGGGGTGCACCAAGGTTCTGCGCTTTCTCCACTCCTCTTTGTTGTCGTCATGGATGCCATTACGCGAGATCTTCAGAAGCCTGTCCCATGGACATTGCTCTATGCTGATGACGTGATGCTCGCTTGCGAAGATAAAGATGATCTCGAGCGGCGGGTGCAAGCTTGGTGCGACCGCCTGGCGATGTTCGGACTCAAATTGAACGTCAAGAAGACCGAGTACCTAACGACTGACGTAAGCGAGTCCGGCTCCATTAAGATTAACGGTACTGAGCTTGCTCGCACGTCGGTGTTTAAATACCTGGGATCAGCAATAGCATCTGACGGGGGTCTGATAGTTGAAGTGAACTCACGCGTGAGTGCAGCTTGGTCCAAGTGGCGTTCGCTGACTGGTGTGCTCCGCGACAGGAAGATCCCAGAGCACCTGAAGTCCAAGGTCTACAGAACAGTCGTACGGCCGGTAGCAATATACGGCGCTGAGTGTTGGCCTGCGACTAAAGAAGTTGAAACGCGCCTCAGCGTAATGGAAACCAAGATGCTGCGCTGGATGGCTGGAGTCACGCGCCTGGACCGCATTCGAAACGAAGCTATTCGGCAGAAGTTCGGTGTCGCGCCGATAGCGGACAAGATGCGCGAAGCTCGCTTACGATGGTACGGCCACGTTCTGCGTGGAAAGGAAGACAGCGTCCGCAAGATAGGCCTTGAGTTGGAAGTGTTAGGAAAGCGGCCTAGAGGACGCCCGAAGCAGCGTTGGTCGGATACGTTACACACGGACATGAAAGTAACTGGCGTCCACCCTGATCAAGCGCATGACCGGGAAAGGTGGCGTCATGACACCAGAAGACCGGACCCCGCGACGAAGCGGGACAAACGCTGAAGAAGAAGAAGAAGATGGCCGTTCCAGGTATCACTTTTGCCTTATCAGCCCGTCCTGAAGCGGTACAATTTTTTGTCATTTTCTGACCACCCAGTGACCCGTAGCAAAAATGAAGCATAGTTCTGTGATCCTCGTCCGATGCTCTACAAGACCATACAGGTCACATTGAGAATCTTTAGGGGAAGCACATGGGCCTCCCTTTTTAAGTAATTACTGATTTCTTTGATTCCATATGTGTTCCGATGGATGTTGGTGAACTTCGTCTTAGAAACTCTATTCTCGAATATGAAATGACGCAGTTATTTAAATATTCATATCACCAAATTTTTGTAGGTGAGCTTTGGTCAATCAAAGTTTAGGTTTAACGGAGAGCTCAGCAAATTGGCGCTCAAAAACCCATAAAATCCTTCAATTAAACACTCTAAGCAAGTAAAATTCCAGAAATATTAGGTTGTCCCATAAGTCCCCGCCGTTTCCTTCAACGATTCACTGCAGATTTCGCCGGCGTTCTCTTGCATAGATCTGCATAGCTTTCGAAAGAGAATGATTTGCTGTATTGCACCTGTATTGCATTTCTTTTTCTTCATGAATTTTGTCGATTTTTAGGTCGTTGAAGTGGAAAGTGAAAAAGTGAAAAAGTAGCCATTTGCGCACTTGTTATCTCCGCTTAGGTTTGCATTTTTTTGCATAGTTTTTATAGCACTTGGAAGACAATGCTCCGTACTACAAAAATATGTGTTACTGCTTTTTGCTCATTTGTCCTTTATTGATTTTTAGGCCATCAAATTGGGAATTCGGACTTTTCCTTCCGAATTTTTATCAAAATTCCGGTTCTGTGGTTCGACGTTTTTGCTTGGTGTTATATGTCATTTGGAAGAGGATGTCTTGCTCAGTAAGAATTTGTGTCGCGTTTATTGGCTCACGCTGATTTCTGTCGAATATCAATAACTGAAGAAGGGGAAGGAGTTGTTGGTGAAGACGATTTTTCTCTTTTTGGCATTTTGTTGATATTCAATAGAAATCAATAAACGCAACACATACTCTTATAGAACAAGACATTTTCTTTCGAATGGCATAGAACACCAACCCAAAAAGTCCAACCACAGAGCAGGAGCTGTCGGCAAAAATAACCATCCTCTTTTGGACGTCCCAGTTTGATGGCCTAAAAATCAATAAAGGACAAGTGAGAAAATAGGACCAACACATATTATTATAGTATAGAACATTGTCTTCCAAGTGCTATGAAAGACTGCGCAAAAAATTACAAACCTGAGCGGAGAGAACAAGTGCGCAAATGGCTACTTTTCACTTTTTCACTTTTCACTTCAACGACCTAAAAATCGACAAAATTCATGATGAAAAAAGAAATGCAATACATGTTCTGATAGAGCAAATCATTCTCTTTCGAAAGCTATGCAGCGCTATGCAAGAGATCGCCGGCGAAACCTGCAGTGAATCGTTGAAAAAAAAAACGGCAGGGACTTATGGGACAACCTAATATTTATTTTAACCGTGGGTAAAAATAAGGCAATAGAAAATAAGGCAGGCATGTTGCAGTCTCATCATCAAAGACTTTCGATTTCACGCTCTTCAACATATTTTACAGTTCCTAGAAAGTGGGAATTTTAGGGGCAGTCAATGAGTGGATAATTTTGAAAGATCCCGTTTTCTGCAAACTCAGTTAACAACAACGGAATTGTTTTTTAAGCCGTCATGCTGCGTGTGCCGTTAATTGGGTGAGCACCCATTTGGATGGAGTGCGCAGCCGTTCAGTTGAACCTGTCCAAATTGGCTTCTCTACTTTGTCAATTGCAGGGCCTACTATATAATGAACAACGTGCGAGGTTCTCGAAAAGGATTCGCAGACGATTGGCGTTGTTGCTCTGCTGAGTAAGTGAAACAATGAGCGTGAGCAGGTTTCAAACGCTCTCCTCTGTGCCGCTCCCGATAGGAAGTAACTGTATGTAAAAGAGTGCCACACTGCAAAAGTTTACAACAAAACCACGGAAAGCCGTTGCTGGCTGAATGAATGCTTTTGCTGAGGATTTAGCGAGCAAGTGCACGCCTACACATTTTCGCAGTGAGGAAAAAGCAGGCAAATAGAACGCCTTTCTAATATTCATCATTCTGCTGGAAAGGTGTTTTAACAGCCATCTCTCAAGGCGCTTTGATAATGCAGAAGAAAGTTGGCGATTATGTGAATTGGCCCACCAACTGCATTCGTGATGAAGCTGATTCTCATTGCGACCAACTAAAAACAACAACAAACAGGCGACCAACTAAAAACAACAACAAACAATTGTAGAGGTAATTTCATTTAAAAGTGGCGGCTTTAAGCCACCGCTTTTAAATGAAATTACCTCTACACTTTCACCAGTTTCTCAGCTGAAACATTATCGAAATCGGAATCTTTTGCGATACTGCTACACTATAGCGTGCTTTACGGCGGAGGGGAGAGGGGTGTCAAATACTTCTGAAGTTGGCGATTTCTGGGAGTAGGTCTCGTCGTTGCTACCATATTTGACGTATATCTTAAATACGAAAGTAAGGAGACACGCACTGTTGTAGTGATTAGAAAGACCAGCAACGTATACCAGGCACATTATGTTTTGCATTCCTATTCCATCTAGGTTCATGGAGGTCCGGTTTTCCACCTGTGATCGAGCATGTACGTTCCACCATATCACTGAGCGTTTTCATATCCCCGATCAAACTCACCACTCTTATCGATAGTCTGTAATAGGACAAGATCCGATTCTACCAGAGTTGGTAGTAGAAGGTAACAGCTGAAATGTGTATCACGGCGGCTGAGCAAAATGAGAGCAGAATTATTTCTCCCATGGAATACTCTCCCTACTGTTCATAAGCCATTTTGTGAAAATCACAATTAATAGTTTTTTCCTCTCTTCACGCCTTAATAAGGGCTTCAGGTAAATGTATACGTTTGTGAGAGCGTGCTTGTCCAAGGATTCGAACAATATCTGGGTTTCCAACGCTAGTCAACATAATTGCACTGAAGTGGTAGGAATTTGGATGCCATTCGTTTAGAGAAAAAGCTAGACTAAATTGACGATTAGTTGACCTTGCGCTTATGTGTAGGAGTGGAATGTAAACGAGCATGAGGCCGATCAATACAAGCGCAAAGATTCAGGTCTATCTGCTCACTTTCTTGAGAGTTCATATGCCAACGCGCTAAGTGAAATATAAATTAGCTCCAGAATAGCGAAGGTTGGCGAGGCTCATGCCCCAAAAATCTGCAGCCACTAGCACAGAGTGGTAAATCGAATTCGGTTCCTTCGCGCTGTTGAAAGTTCAAGTCCACTTGAGAGGAATTCGGTAAGAGTGGCGGTGAGGGAGTGAAATCCAATCCCTGAGGCGGGCGGACAGTTGAGGACCTCGACTTGATTTCTTATTCGTACTCCGTAACCAGGCAGCTGCCTATCAATGAGGGCTCTCTTTCGCGACCGGGAAGCTACTGCGTGGGATTAGCTTCACCGAAGGGATTGCTCCGATCGCTTTGTAACCCCAGCGATATCATTTTGAGTCCAATATCGGACAGAGTGCACTCAGGCGGTAAGCATGTTCAAAGGGACAAAGAAAAGAAGGACCATGTTACCCTCTATGTAGGGCAGAGGCATCGCTAAATAACAGGTTTGTAAGACAAGAGGATCAGGGAGGAGGATAGGAAATCATCTAACTTGATTACGTTCGAAGGAATGTCCGAAAACGGCAAGTTTCCTCAAGGAGGCACCTCATCGACGAACCATCACTTCGAGAAGATTGTAAGCCAGTTGTAGAAGCTTCGTGGCTTTGTGAATTGCCCTTATTTGCCAAGACTGCAGACCTCAAATTTCTTAGACACTGACGCGACTACCTAGACAGAGAAACATGTGTCGACGGATAAAGTGGATATAGCGTGTCGTGAGTTTTCACATCAGCCGGAAAAAAGAGAGGAGTACTTCCGAGTTACTTCCCTGAACTCATTCTTCAGCATTTTACTCAAAAAGTAAAGCCAGCTTCCTACTTTTGTGGTGTAAGGCGTGTAAACTCCCTTGCTGGAAGTGCCACGAGTTTCCGAATTTCGAGGAATAATGGAAATTGAGCTTTATGAGCACTGCGGGGAATCTAGTCGTGTTGCTAATGCTGCAATAAAAAGGTCAAAGACAAGGACTTTGTTCCCGACCGCTGTCACGGCAATGTTGTCTCCCAATTGTGATTGCTTGCATCCGTTTTTTTCTGTGTACCTCAGATGGAGACAGCGGATGACACCTCAAATACGGTGAAGCTGCATCATATGTGCTGCTTTTTAAACTCAACCCGTCCATAGAGCATGAAAGAGAGAGAGAGAGAGAGAGAGAGAAAAGGCGCAGTAGATTTAGGTTATGGAACAGCTACTGGGGAGGATCGTGACGGCTCGAGGCCGAGAATCGCCGGGAGTTGTTCACTTCATCATCATTATCTTGGGAGACGCGACAATAGTTTATCCCTGTTCCCTGCATTCCTGTGCGCTGCATCGAGCACACCAGTCGGAAAATTCAGCAAAAGCTGATGATCAAGCCGTTGTCATTGTCCTCGGAAAACCGAAGAGTGGTCCGGTTCGCGTCCACTTAAGCAACTCAATGATCAGAGGGACGACAGGTGAAACAGGCCATGATTCGATAGTGTTCTATCCAATATTCTAGCAATGAGGATTCGTGGGGGGATGGGAGTGTTACACAATGTGATACGTTGTGCTTGTTTCTAAGGTGCTAATGAAATTCTGGTAACGATGTTAGTTTGCAAAGTAATTTTTCAGGTGGTATGCATGAAGGTTATACGGTGACTACCGTTTTTAAACATAATTTCGTACATGTTTATGTGCATTGTGAAACCTGTAATATTATCATGATATGTATAATAAATAGTAATTAAAACAGCTTCCATGCTGGAGTACATATTTGGGAGCGTCCTAAAGAAACGAAGCATTGTATGTATGCATGGTGAAAAGCTATTTCTCTGTCAAATGTACACGGCGAATGAGGATAAATCTTCGCAACAATTTTGAAACGAACAATCAGCATACTTGCATACAAAGTGAGACATGTGAAGTTCCTGCTTCCCGCGTTGCTATGAATGCACGGCGACGATGCCCTTCGATCTCGATTTTTCACTCAGACCTTGCATAGTGCTGACCTCGGACATTTTCTTAGCGTGGGGGCGAAAGCCGAACATCTGCTGAATGACTTCACGGTATTCGGTACTGAAACGCGTGTCTTCAGTCTTGGGCTCGGAACACGTATGTACCTTTATACTGCTTGATAATTTCCTAAATAATGCAGCACTTCACAGCACCATCGTTCTACATTTAAAGGGAGAAAACGTTCTGGATATGAGCTTTCTGCAAACGCTGAGTCATTCAGCCCCATAATTTCGAAATGACAGATACGATCATACTGTTCCCGGCGTTTGTGTTTTTCTCTGTGCGTGGCTACCTTTTTGATAACGAGATGAACAACACACACAGTGATCTGCTGTCCACAACTTTGGGAGACCCACTTGATTGCTACGAAGACGAAGACGTTGGACATGGTTCCGATGTTGACGGTGATTCCTGCGTACATGTTGATAACCATGATGATGTACGCATTCTGAGAGACGACAACAGCAAGGGAATTGACGAGGAACGTGACCATCCAGCCACATATCACGATACTCACAGTGACGAATATCGACTTGAAAGCCATTGCCATCTTCGCACCTTGAACAAATGTTGTAAATCTCACACATACCTCTGCAAATACGAAGCGTATATTTCTTTGCGTTTTGAACGTATACAGTACCAACCAGGGGTGTGCGTAATTACGATTTACGGTGATTTTTGGCAAATTTTTTACGATTTACGACATTTTGGGTCGTAAATCGTAAATTTTCGTAAATTTGATCTTCGGTCCACGGATGACAAACGTCCACATAACGTGATACGATTCGGATTATGACGATGTACCCACTTTTAAAGACCTCCCTCATAGCTCATTGCTATTTCCTAATTACTTTTTTATGTTCTGGTGTGGCGCTGTGACAGAACAACGCAGCTTTGTGGATAGGCCGCTCGAGTTATTACCTGGCAATGGAACTGGGCTAGCCTTTTTTTCTGGTCATTCTCTAGCACAACATCTTACATTCGAATGGCCTGAGAGCATTTCGTTCCTGTCCACAGAAAAACATGAAAATAGTCCTTGCACTAGAATGGAGATGATCACTTGCTGAACCATGTTCTATGCTGCAACCACCGTCTCGTCAACTTGTAACTTTTTCACTTGTTCACCACGTAGACGACTCTTTCCAATGCACACGAGTAGAACAGATGCAAAGCCATCAAGGAATATTGGACTTGATTGGAGGCTGTGGAGTATTTGCTAAACTGTTGGAAAGAGTAACACACTCATGTTTCAATCTGATTATCACCGCACGTCATGGCGCGGAGTCTGTTTACGTATGAGGTCCGCCTTAAGCAGAGCGTTTGACATCTTCATGATAAAAGTGAAAAAGTTTGACACTTTTGGTCTCGTTTTCAGTGGCTTGATTGGGGCTGTTGCGTTCGCCTTATGCGATCCGTTCAGAATGCTGAAGACTGGGCAAAAGATATGATAGTGTTTGTTACAAAGGTAATGGAGAGTAGGATTGGCGAACGCAAGCAGTCATTAACAAATGCAAATGCAATAGTAATGCAATGTTTTGGAGTTTCCGAAATATAAGCAAACCTGCTACCCAAAGTAATTGCCTGGTATCGCCGAACTTTCATTCCAGAAGTGTTGCGTTCACAAATGATGAAGGACAAAGCATGACGTTAATCAGACCCTGTTTGAGATGCGCCATCCATTCTATCTACCTCTATGGGATATCGTAGAGGTTATTTGAGTGTGGGTTTGCTCTATAGAATGAATTACGGAGGCCAGCCGATGTAGAGATCAGTGTTTTATCCTTCCCAGGCAAATCAGGTACCAATTCACAACCGAGCGGGTATGGAATACTTGACTGCCCGTGGTAGGATCCGAATCAAGAATTACTCTGAAGCATGCCATAGCCGACTTCTCTACCATGGGTTTCTCCTATATGTTTAAAATGCACTTTGTACGAATCAGTTAAACCACTTTCAATTCAAACTGCACCTTGCTTCTCTACTCTACTTCTGAACAATGGCGCAAAAAATATCTTCTTTCAAAAATCAAAAATTCGACTACGATGAGTGTCCAAAATGTGATCATACTTTTTCAATCGTCACAGAATTCCTTCCCGTCTGCTACAAAAATGCTGTTGGGTACAATTCAAAATGTGGGAAGGCTTAGAACTTTAGGTGTGTCATACCATAGAAATGTGCCATGCGCTCACTCACTAGGGATGCTTGTTGGATTATTTGTGTAAATAATGTTTTCGTCGTGTTGGCCAGCGATCACATTTTTTTTGGTTTGGATGGAATGGTATTTGTTTGGCTTACTCGAAGTTGTTGCGGTTGTTTCTACAAAGTCATAGTTTTATATGCAAGCCAATGGCTAGTAGAGTGATAAACGTTTTTGATCGTCCAAACAGTGTAAACTTTTTATTTGGGCACTCTGTATTGGCGCCTTTCAAGATAGCGTTTTTGAGCAAGCAGTTTATTTTGCTACTCCAAAAACTAGTCCAGCTTGATTTGAAAGGTGCTAGTTGATCTTAATGACTTCCATCTTAATTAGAAGTGTCCAGCTCGAGCTGAAAACGTCTCAATAAAACACAGTTCTTCGATTAGCTTTATCATAGAAAGAAAAAAAGCAAGGAAACTGGATGCATTATAAGTCAGGCACCTCTTACGATTTACGACGATTTTTTCGTAATTACCATTTACGAAATTTCCGATTTCATTTACGCACACCCCTTGTACCAACACAAGGTTCTCCGGTAGAGTATTTATAAGAACTCTTATCAAGTAGAATGTAGAAGCTAATAAAAGCGATAAGAGACAACCTAATCCATTTTCTTCAAGCCTGAAATGGCTGAAAATGAGGTTGTGAGCTCTTACAACGTTGGTTTGTTAGTATCAAAGCACTACAGTAGCGTAGTGTAGCGCCATTCGAACCCATACCTCATATTAACCGGGCGGAAATGTTCTGCCCCATTACACCATCGGCGCTGTTTGATCAAACGCAACATTCACACCATTAATAAGCAGTTCCAAAACATCGGCGCTGTGTTTTTTGTACATGGCAGCCACCTATGAGGAGGACCATGTGCTTTGTTTGTCAAATACCTTGACGATTTAAAGAATGAATAAGTGACCTCGGTAGTGACCAGGGATGTGCGGAATTTTTTTTTGAGAAAAGGGGAACACAGAATACGGAACGGAAGAGCCCAAAAATGGGCGAAAACCGGGATACGAAACACGGAAACGAAAGTTCCGGGTAGTGATCCTTGGTCTGAATTCGAGATGACGGTTATCACAAAAACAGAATCAGGAAAGAAGAATAAGCAAAGTGCTTCGCCTTGGTGTTCATAAGGACCCGCGATTAAGGAAACGTAAGTGCAGAGCAACGTGGAGCAAGCGACGCATCTTCTTAGCTCGCGCACAAGTGCTTCTTCTAAAGGTGTCTGTTATCATCCGCCAAATTTCTTCAGGTAGCAGAATTCTTGGGTTTCTTCTCTTAGGAATTCTGAGCAAATGAAGTGTGACTTCATTTGCTCAGAATTCCCAAGGGATCGTCTGTTACATGGAAAATTGGGTCTGTCTGACAGAAGGAAGTCAACCCATTTCCCAGCCAACATGAAACCATTTAGAGTTGGTACAATCAGGCGACGTGATCGACCACTCCCCAGACAGCGCTAGCCTGCTTTGTTTTCCTCGCCAAGTTCGACGAAGCTAACCGGAAAAGTTTTCGCATTAGGAGCTGCCTACTTTGCAGTGAGCCGGTCAAGATTCTCTTTCAGCACCGACAATTCTTTTACAGGTGAAGCAATCTGGACGAGAATTCGCTCGAAAACAGATTAATATCTAGGGAGTTCCAGGATTTAATCTTCAGCACCACGTGAGTCACGAAATGCGTCTCACCTGCCTGCCACAAGCATGTTATATAGCTCCTTATGAAAATTAGGCAGTGACTGAATGGGTTCAACAAATAAATATTGGTCCTGTTAGGCTTGACATTCGAGTTGTTTGCCAATTACATCAAATTAGTTTAAAACCAGCGGAGGGGACAATCTAGTGCATGGCTAAGAAGCGTACAAACTTACGGAGGTCCACTAGCCCTCGAAATACAATACCGCTCGCGCCGCATGGTCAAAAGTGGGCGAAAAACGCCAACATAGCGTCGCAAAGCGTCGCACGCTCATAACTCCTTCAGTCTTAGGTTTCTTGAATAAAGGTTGGTACCATTCGATTCGCCTCTTCGAGATCTACACAAGCATGTGTAAAACTTTACCGGAACTCCCGTATTTTCGCCGTGGGTGGTCCAAAATTGGCTGGACGGGCGATTAGAGCAGCTTATTTCCCAGGATATGCGTGCTTTCGGAGTATCTCAAAGATGGCGTACGTCGCCAGTGCTCTGTCATGCCAGGAATGCCTCGAGAGTGCGCCGTGCACAATGCACACAGAACCTAACCTATCAATCGAGTGGGCGAGCGCATGTCCCCTGCGCTTCTATCTTCTCTCACTGGGAACTGCGACGTTTTCAAGACTATTTCGAGCCGTTTGGAGAATGTTATCAGAAATTCCTCGCCACCCCACTCAAGATTAGCTCCATTCTCTCCCAGCGAAACTTTGGTGTGCGCCGTGAACAATGCATACAGAATCGAACCTTTCAATCGAGGGGGAAGGGGGGACAGCTTGTAGACTGAGCGTTTGGGGAGTTTCATCAGAAATTTTCTGCCGCCCTACTCAGGAGTTGCTCCAAGGCTGTTCAGCAAGCCTTTGAAGTGCGCCGTGAACAATGCATACGGATTCGAACCTTTCAATCGAGGGGGGGGGGCAACCGCTCGCAAATTGCACGCATGGGCGTGTTCGGAGCGCAATAGCTCTGTCGAGTTGTAACCTTTCAGGCTGGAGCTTATAGGTTTTGTAGGCAGTCGAAAGCTCTTTTCGTACGCCAAAGTAGAATGATTTAGCTTAGGAGGGGACAATGTTATAGGGGTGCGAAAATGCAGGTGAGGCTTGTGTGAAGCATTTTTTTCCGATTTCTGTGGACCACAGCGAGAAGAAGCGGCGAGCTGACGGCTTTAAAATATGTCCGTGAACAGAGCGTTTAAGGTACTTTACGACGATATGCTCACAGCTCCTCAGTTGCCTAATCTGCCTTAGCCTCGGCTGGCGTTTTAGATCGGCAAAAGCTAGCGGTTAGAGTTTCTTGCGCCTCTACTCGCCCTGATTTGAGCCTCCCAATGGCACCGTTCTTTTCTCCTTGAAAAGCGCTATCGAACGGTGTCAATTTCGACCGATTTTGGAAACATCATTTTTTGACTGTTTAGCATCGAGGACGAGGCCGCGGCGGAAGAACGATGACGTCATCGAAAAATCGATGTTTTCGAGTTGGGCCATGCTTGATACCATTCGCGTTTCATGCTGAATTGAACGGTGTCATTTATAGTGGGAAATACTGTAATCTGGGCGAGAAACAGCGCGGAGAGCTTCTGCCGTTGTTGCGCTAAATTGCCCGCGCGGGCGTGTTCGGAGCACAATAACTCTGTCGAGTTCGAATCGTTTCGGCTGCAACTTGTGCGTATTGTAGGCAGTAGAACGATATATAAGTATACTAAAGTAGAATGGCTTAGCTTAGGAGGGGGCAATGTTACAGCGGTGCGAAAATGCAGGTGAGGCTTGCGTGATGCATTTTTTTCCGAATTCGGTGAACCACTGCGAGAAGACGCGGCGAGCTAAAGCCTCAAAATGCGTACGCGAACAGAGCGCTTAAGGTACGGTTCTTTACGATGACGTGATTAGAACTTCTCAGCTGCCTAAACTGCCTAAGCCCCATCTGCCGTTTTAGGGCGGCGGACTTAGCGGTTGAAGTTTCCTGCACTCTTACTTGTCCATATTTGGGTTTTCGACACTCCCAATAACACCGTTCTGTTCTGCTTGAAGAGCGCTATCGAATTGTATCAATTTCGACCGATTTTGGAAACATCGATTTTTCGGCAATATCCCATCGAGGACGTGGCGCCTTAGGCCGAGCTGCGCGGATGATGACGTCATTGAAAACCGATATTTTCGAAATTGGCCAAATTTCCTCGTGCAAACTTCGTCCAAAATCGTGTAGGGGTTATTTGGGGCGCTGATTTCGAATCCGACGTCAGTTTTTAAAAATTCCGTCGACTTCGGTAGGTTTTGCAATTTCTTCTGGATAACTGAGGGTGGTCGGCTCAGGATCATCGATTTTGTTCAAAATTCGTGTAGGGTCGGGGGCTTATTAGGGGTTCCGAACACGATGCCGAAGTACATTTGGACGATTACGGGAGGAGACCGCTCATACCGATAACTGAGGGTGATCGATGATCCTGAGCCGACCATCCTCAAACGGGAAGTAACCTGCCCAAGTTCGCGGAATTTTCAAAAACGAACGTCGGATTCGTAATCAGCACCCCAAATAAACCCTAGATTTTGGACGAAGTTTGCACGAGGAGATTTGGCCAATTTCGAAAATATCGGTTTTCAATGACGTCATCATCCGCGCAGCTCGGCCTAGGGCGCCACGTTCTCGATGGGATATTGCCGAAAAATCGATGTTTCCAAAATCGGTCGAAATTGATACAGTTCGATAGCGCTCTTCAAGCAGAACAGAACGGTGTTATTGGGAGTGTCGAAAACCCAAATATGGACAAGTAAGAGTGCAGGAAACTTCAACCGCTAAGTCCGCCGCCCTAAAACGGCAGATGAGGCTTAGGCAGTTTAGGCAGCTGAGAAGTTCTGATCACGTCATCGTAAAGAACCGTACCTTAAGCGCTCTGTTCGCCTACGCATTTTGAGGCTTTAGCTCGCCGCGTCTTCTCGCTGTGGTCCACGGAATTCGGAAAAAATGCTTCACACAATCCTCACCTGCATTTTCGCACCCCTATAACATTGTCCCCTCCTAAGCTAAACCATTCTACTTTGACGTGCGAAAAGAACGTTCGACTGCCTACAAAACCTACAAGCTGCAGCCTGAAAGGTTACAACTCGACAGAGCTATTGCGCTCCGAAAACGCCCATGCGTGCAATTTGCGAGCGGTTGCCCCCCTCGATTGAAAGGTTCGAATCCGTATGCATTGTTCACGGCGCATTTCAAAGGCTTGCTGGACAGCCTTGGAGCAACTCCTGAGTAGGGCGGCAGAAAATTTCTGATGAAACTCCCCAAACGCTCAGTCTATAAGCCGTTCCCCCCCCCCCCCTCGATTGAAAGGTTCGAATCCGTATGCATTGTTCACGGCGCATTTCAAAGGCTTGCTGGACAGCCTTAGAGCAACTCCTGACTAGGGCGGCAAGAAATTTCTGATAAAACTCACCAAACGCTCAGTCTACAAGCTGTCTCCCCTCCCCCCTCGATTGAAAGGTTCGATTCTGTATGCATTATTCACGGCGCACACCAAAGTTTCGCTGGGACATAATGGAGCTAATCCTGAGTGGGGTGGCGAGGAATTTCTGATAACATTCTCCAAACGGCTCGAAATAGTCTTGAAAACGTCGCAGTTCCCAGTGAGAGAAGATAGAAGCGCAGGGGACATGCGCTCGCCCACTCGATTGATAGGTTAGGTTCTGTGTGCATTGTGCACGGCGCACTCTCAAGGCATTCCTGGCATGACAGAGCACTGGCGACGTACGCCATCTTTGAGATACTTCGAAAGCACGCATATCCTGGGAAATAAGCTGCTCTAATCGCCCGTCCAGCCAATTTTGGACCACCCACGGCGAAAATACGGGTGTTCCGGTAAAGTTTTACACATGCTTGTGTAGATCTCGAAGAGGCGAATCGAATGGTACCAACCTTTCTTCAAGAAACCTAAAACTGAAGGAGTTATGAGCGTGCGACGCTTTGCGACGCTATGTTGGCGTTTTTTCGCCCACTTTTGACCATGCGGCGCGAGCGGTATTGTATTAGGGTTTCAAATGAACCGTGTTGTACTTCTTTTCAAGTTCCAGACAAACTATGTGACCACGAGTTTTTCTCTCACGACCAACTGCTTAACTGACTACGTTCTCACTCGTCAGCAGCGTAGCGTGTGAAACAAAGAGCAGACATTGTAGCTCACTTACTGAACTTAAGGCCTCACCTGCGGTTGTTTATCAATGACGTTTCGTAATGTCATTTGCATGGGAAAACGTTGAAAGTGGGGAACCTTTTGAATCGAGCTCATCAATACCATTAAAATTATAAAAGACAAATGAACAGCACTAACAATGGAAGGGTCTGAACGGGGGAAGAGAGTGATCTCCACCCCTCAGTTAGTATAAAAATGCGTCTATTTTTTCCCAAGTCGTTAAGCCCAACGGCGCCTCACGAGTTTAAGGGTCTTGTGCGCCTGCGATGCCTCTGCCGGCAAGCGGCTCAGAGCGCAGTGCACAGTGACGTTGCTTCGTGCGAGGAAGGTCGGGTGTTCGGTTCCTCTCCGATGCTGCATATTTTCGTTTCAACTAATTGGTTAAGATTTGGGGATTTTGACGTCTATATCATTCTTAGGCGTTTTTTTTTCTAATTTTCCAGCTGCTGGTGCTGTGGTATTCAATATGATGATGCAGAAATGTTCAACAGTAACGATTCACAGGGGCAAAGTGCATGAAGCAGCACTGGGAACAATACGGGCAGCGTATAAAGGCAACAGGCTCCTCACAGTCGGTTTCCATACATGGATCAATTACCTCAGGAAAAACTATCATGCTCGGAGAGACCAGGATGTGACGTCGGAGGTAAACAAACATTAGAAACGAGGTCTCTGTGGATCTCGCAAATTAATCTAGACGGCATCGATTCACTCTTTCCCTCATCTTTGCCTGTCACCTGGAAATCAGAGGTCTGCTGAAGGTTTTCTAGAAACTAACGCCAACAATGTCTACCGATGCTCCAGTGGTGATCTACCTGTTCACGCTGAAGTATGGCCCACCTTTGGACAAGGAACCGAATTATCTCACTGCCAGAACTTACCAGGTACGTGTGGGCAGCGCGTTCTCATCCGTATACGATGCATGTAGTGGTGTACCACAGGGGGGAGTGCTATCCCCATTTTGTTTTTAATATACAGGGTGCGTAAAAAGTATTGACGCACCTACTTATTATTTCAGCTCCAGCTTTCTCTTTCTACCCCTATAGGTTTTGTGTGTTATTTTTGTTGTATGTATTGTGCTCAAAAAACGCTCACGAAAAAACTGAAGAAACATGATCGTCATCGTTACGGTGGAAAAAAACGCTCACGAAAAAACTGAAGAAACATGATCGTCATCGTTACGGTGGAAAAAAACGCTCACGAAAAAACTGAAGAAACATGATCGTCATCGTTACGGTGGACCTTTTTTTGTCTGTTACCCAGACAGCTACCCTTAACAAGAGTATTAGGCGCTGTTCGAAACGGTTGGTTGGTGAGGAAAGGTTCGGCAACCCAAACGTCAGCCACGGCTCTGTCATAACAGATGATGAATACAAGATGTTCAAGCGCGATAACGGCGAAATCCAAAATTATCAATCTCTGTCAGATGCAACGGTAAACAGATAACGCGCGCAGGTGTGAACACCTTCTCAAACTAGCACAGCTTAAAGTGAATCCGTTGGATTACTCTTTTTAGGCGATTTTGAAGAATGAGGTCTGTGCTACTTTCAGAAGAAGTGACCATTCTCAGAAGGCTACCCTGTTCAAAGCACGGCACGAAATGCAAGCAAGTACTTGCGGCGCGTGCTCATGAATTTTTCCGTCGTTTTCGCTCCTGTATTCACAGTAAAGGAGCCAATGTCAATTACGAGTTATTCTATCGTGTTTGCAAAATCATTTTCCATATTCCTCAAGTGAATATTTTAAAACTTACTGCGCAATACTATTTCCACAACCACAGTTTTCTATCTCAATACTTTTTACGCACCCTGTATACTTTGGAGACTCCGAATGCTATAGGGAGCCTTGGAGTTTCAGTCAGTATGTATGCTGATAAGATTAAGATATACAAGGTCATTGAGTAGCCTGAGGCTGGGAGTAGCGTGCAATCAGCTACAGATTGGATAAATGAATGGTTTGAGTAATGGAAATTACCCCTGGCCGTGAATAAGACTCATGTTCTCGTCATTGGGGATAGATCGGTGTCAACGAAGTATTCTATCAGTTCTAATGCGTTAAATAGGGTGGACGAGACTAGATATCTTGGTGATCTTATCAACAGCGATCTGGATTTCACACCTCATTACAGAATGTTAGTAAATAAGGGTATGACACGCACTTATAATCTTTTCCGGTTTTTAAAGACAAGAAACCCAAGGTACTGATAAGTGCGTACAAAATGTATATTAGGCCAATTTCTGAAAGTGGCGCCACTGTTTCTAACCCATATAAACTTAAACATATACGGATGCTTGAGAAAATACAAAACAATTTCACCCGAAAATTGATGACGAGATGTTTTGGATTGGACTACGCCTCTATTCCAAACGGTACAAGTCGAGCCACTCAGATGGGCTTACTGTCCCTAATACGCAGAAGAACAATATACGACCTGGTAATGATGTTTAAAATTCTGACGGGTAGGGTTAAAATTGATGCCTCTGAATTCTTCTCAGTAGATCCCTCACACTTTGTTGGCGTGGACGAGAAACGAATGTACAATCGATTCGTGATCGAAGCGGGCCTTCTATCGGCTGCACCAGGTGCCCCCCTCCCCCCCCCCCCCCACCACACAATTGGTATACATTATTCTGAGTTCAACTTACTGGCTCGACTCCTTCTAAGGAGAAGAAATGATAAGCCGTACACGGCAACAATAGCGACGTTTATTCCGAATCCGATTTGATTCAACAAGCCAAACGCTGCTCCGCCGAATGCTTGAGGTATGGAGCACTGCACCAGCCTGAACTAAAATTACGATAGGATCACACCAGAATATCGAAGGAACGTCTTGCGAAGAAAGTGGCGCAGCGGGCTATGTTTCATGTCGCGTGGAACAGTTGGCTACATGTTTGAGTATTTGCTTTTTCCTTTCCATGATAACGCACCTGTATCTAGGGCGTGAAACCAGCATGAGTAATGATATAGTGCAGTATGTAACTGGGTAGGATTCATCGAACTTCTTGCATTGCTTTTAACGGATGTCTTTGAAGAAGTCGTGATAAGGAGGAGAATGTCCTACCCGCACCCATCCTTCGGCATCACCGTCACACTACGTATGGGAAACTTGGCCTTGCGTAGGTTATGAACACTAGATCAGAGCTGTTCAACATCCATGAAGAAGTTCGGTGAAGTTTTCACGTTCTAAAGCCGTTAAATCAGGACATGTCCTTGAACAGCAGAGAAGAACTTACCAGACTTTCGCCCATTTACCTAAGAGGGTTGTCTTTCTCCCCATTCGTCTCTTTCACCCTTCACCTATTGAAACTGCTGTAACCTGGAATGATCCTTGAACGCACTAACCCACCTAATACCTTACATTTCTTCCCTCAGCATTTACTGTTTTCCAAGAAGTCAATACAAAACGAGTTAAGTTATCGGCATCATTTATGCTGCCTCATAATCTTGCTTAAGAAAGGATTTTAATAATGCGCTCTTTATAAAATTTATTCAGAGGGTCGAGCCTGACCCGCCCACCCCTGGCCTTGCTCGAGAGTCGAGTGGCTGCCATACGAGATAGTGGGGACGCAGACGTTTGTCACGCCTCTGCTTCAAGGGCTGAGGGTAGAACGCCACTCCGCCATTCATGGAATTCTAGTGTTAGAGAGTGTTGAATCAATTATGCCGGCACAAATGCTCCTTTTGGGAACATAAGGCAACCTCTTCGTGAAAGGGCACTTCTGCTAAAATTCAGCGGTGAAGGTTAGATCCACCTTGGGTCCCCAGTCGATTTCAAAATGAAACAAAACACCGTGCTCTTTCGGCGATTTTGCCCATCTTTTGCTAATGATACCTGAACCGAGAAGCTTTCCTGAATTGCGGTGCTCCTCTTCACTGCAGAATAAGAAAGGAATAGACACTCACGTTTCGCCTTTGGACAGCGTTGCCGTGATCATAATGTACAGCGTATAAGCGAGTGGTATAAGCATGTGGCACAGCACGTATCGGTGTGGCATGGTTTGCAGGAAGCGATACCTTGCAAAGGAAGCGTTGCGAACTTTTTTCACGGGTTTTTGACAGTAACATGGTGATGGTGACATCTGTCAATGAATCACTAGCATAAAGTTCGTTGACCAGCAAGCAGACTACCTCACTATTCTCGAAACCTCGAGCGCTGTAGGATCCTTCAACTACTACAGTACCGCGCATGTCTTTTGGTCAATGCCCGAAAAAGCCGCTTTGGAGCGTTCCAAAGCGGCTTTTTTAAATAACTTTCTCTAAAATCAAGCACTTGTGAAAAGAAACATATATTTGAGCTCAGCAGGCAAAGCTCTATCTTTTGATGTATAAACCAATGGAGTTGAACAATGCATATAGGCCGGACATAATCAATCGAGTGGGCGCGAGAGCCTGTAGAGTGACAGTTTGGGGAATTTTATCGGAAATTCCCAGCCGCCAAACTCAGAAATTGCCTTAGGACTGTCCAGTTTGCCTTTGGAGTGCGCCGTGAACAATGCATATAGAATCGAACCTATCAATCGAGTGGGCGCGACCACTCGCAGAGTGAGGTCGAGTGGGCGCGAAAGCCTGTAGAGTGACCGTTTGGGGAGTTTTATCGACATTCCCAGTCGTTCCACTTAGGAAATGCTCCTAACCTGTCCAACTTGCCTTTGGAGTGCGCCGTGAACAATGCATATAGAATGGAACCTACCAATCGAGTGGGCACGAGAGCCTATAAAGTGACCGTTTCGGGAGTTTTATTGGAAATTCCCAGCCGCCCTACTCAGAAATTGCCTTAGGATTGTTCAGCTTGCCTTTGGAGTGCACCGTGAACAATGCATATAGAATCGAACCTATCAATCGAATGGGCACGAAAGCCTGTAGAGTGACCGTTTCGGAAGTTTTATCGAAATTCCCAGTGGTTCCACTTAGAAAATGCTCCTAACCTGTCCAACTTGCCTTTGGAGTGCGCCGTGAACAATGCATGTAGAATCGAACCTATCGATCGAGTGGGCGCGACCACGCGCAGAGTGAGGTCGAGTGGGCGCGAGAGCCTGTAGAGTGACCGTTTGGAGAGCTTTATCGAAATACCCAGTCGTTCCACTTAGGAAATTCTCTTAGCTTGTCCAGCTTGCTTTTGGAGTGCGCCGTGAACAATGCATATAGAATGGAACCTACCAATCGAGTGGGCACGAGAGCCCATAAAGTGACCGTTTCGGGAGTTTTATTGGAAATTCCCAGCCGCCCTACTCAGAAATTGCCTTAGGGTTGTTCAGCTTGCCTTTGGAGTGCACCGTGAACAATGCATATAGAATCGAACCTATCAATCGAGTGGGCGCGACCACTCGATTGATAGGTTTGATTCTATATGCATTGTTCACGGTGCACTCCAAAGGCAAGCTGGACAGTCTTAAGGCAATTTCTGAGTAGGGCGGCTGGGAATTTCTAATAAAACTCCCGAAACGGTCACTTTATAGGCTCTCGTGCCCACTCGATTGGTAGGTTCGATTCTATATGCATTGCTCACGGTGCACTCCAAAGGCAAGCTGGATAGTCTTAAGGCAATTTCTAAGTAGGGCGGCTGAAAATTTCCAATAAAATTCTCCAAACTGTCACTCTACAGGCTCTCGCGCCCACTCGATTGATAATGTCCGGCCTATATGCATTGTTCAACTCTATTGATTTATATGTCAAAAGATAGAGCTTGGCCTGCTGAGCTCAAATATATGTTTCATTTTACAAGTGCTTGATTTTAAAGAAAGTTATATAAAAAAGCCGCTTTGGAACGCTCCAAAGCGGCTTTTTCGGGAATTGACCAAAAGACATGCGCGGTACTGTAGTAGAATGCCTTGCAGCTGTGATTCGGATTCCGATGCACTCTCGCGCATTAAAATAAGCTTGAGAGCTGTGCAGACACGGTATGAAATAGATTGCGCTTAAGCGGCTGTGATTAACGTAGCCACACCCTGTTAGAGAGGAGCAAGGCTTGCCTGGCCCGCTGCGGATCCGAGAAGAGAACGTCATTTGTCAGAGGTGTGCGTCACACCTCTGACTGCCTTACCACGCACCCCTTGTAAAACAGCTAGTTTCCAGTAGTTACCTTCTCGATTGAGTTTTGAATTGTTGGAAGTGCATACTTTGTATGAGCCGAGTTAGCCTAGTGGTTAGTAGTGCAGTTTCATGCCAAACGGTCACAAGTTCGACTCCCGGCTCCGGCACGCCATGCCCTGCAAAAATTGCAAAAATCGCGCGGCGCCAGGCCCAGGTTGACAGGCCGGCTGATGGAGAAACCTCGTCACAAAAACATGATCACAAGTCGCAATAGAATCAGTGTAAAGGCTAGGACGTCACCCGGAAGTGGCGCACAGAACCCCCGCCCGAGTTCTGTGGTCAGTATGCGAGGGCTACCGAGGGCCGAACGACCTCGGCTAAAGAAGCTAGTTCGACTGGGAACTCTGAACGTGGGAACGCTGACCGGAAAATCTAGGGAAGTGGCTGACCTGATGAGGCGCAGAAGGATAGAAGTCCTGTGTCTGCAGGAGACGCGATGGAAAGGGGCGAAAGCCAGGAAGATCGGAGAAGGGGTCAAGCTGTACTACAACGGAGAGGACACCAAGAGGAACGGGGTAGGGATAGCTGTCGCGGAGTCCCTCAAGGATTCAGTAGCGGCTGTCCAAAGAATAAACGACCGCATCATGTCACTGCGGCTGGACACGAAGGAGGGTTACTGGACCATCATGTCTGTCTACGCTCCGCAGACCGGATGCTCCGAGCACGATAAGGATGACTTCTACCTCTCGCTCGAGGAAGCCATAAGGTCCGTACCAGAAGGCGACTACCTCTCCATAGCAGGGGACATGAACGGGCATGTGGAAAGTGGCAGAAGAGGAGTGGAAAGGGTTCATGGAGGTAAAGCGATCGGTCTGATAAACCCGGATGGAGAACGAATTCTGGATCTGGCTATCGCCCACGACCTGACTGTCTGTAGCACCTTCTTCGCGAAGAGGGAGAGCCAGAAGGTGACCTATGCTAGCGGAGGAAGAAGGAAGGAAGTCGACCACATCCTGGTTCGAAGGGCTGCCCTGAAAACAGTCCGGGATGTGAAGGTCATTCCGGGAGAAGACGTGGCATCACAGCATAGACCCTTGGTAGCCGACCTTAGCATATCTCTACCCACCAGGCCCAAAGTGAGGACGGAACCCAGGATCCGATGGTGGAGACTGCGGGGTTCAGAGCGGAACGAGCTACGAAGGGTAGTGCTCGAAGCAGGCCTTCCAGATCCAGCTGGTCCCGTGAATGAGACTTGGAGGAGGGTAGCCCTAACAATCCTGAGATGTGCCAAGGAAACCCTAGGAGAAACAAAGGGAGGAACCAGAGGGGATAAATCGGCATGGTTCTGGAACGAAGAGGTGCAGGCTGCGCTGAAGAGGAAGAAGGAGGCCTACAAGCTGTGGCAGAAGACGAGGGCACCCGAGCATCTCACAGCCTACAGGAAGCTGAAGGGGCTGGCAAAAACAGTTGTAGCAAAGGCAAAGAACGCGGAAATGGATGCCCTGTACGAGAAACTAGACGGGCCAGAGGGAGAGAAGTTCGCCATCCGCCTGGCCAAGGCGCGTCATAGAGCTAGCCTCGACATTCGAGTAAAGAAGACTGTGAAGAGTGCTGACGGTAGGGTGTTACGGAAGCCGGTCGAGGTCAGAGAGGGATGACAGGAGTACTTCAAGGAACTCCTGAACGAAGAGTTTCCTCGTCGGGAGGCCGAGGAAAAAACAACCAACGGAAGGACCCATCCCACCCTGGACGCAAGAAGAGGTTCGCAAGGCCATAGGGAAGATGAAACTAGGAAAGGCAGCAGGGCCTGACGGTGTGCCAGTAGAGGCTTGGAAGGTGCTCGGGAGCTTGGAATCAACTGGCTGACGCAGTTCCTCAACAGCACCACGAAAGAAGGTAAGATGCCGGATGACTGGAGGAACAGCACCATAGTCCCCATCTTTAAGCAGAAGGAAGACGCTTCCGAATGCTCCAACTACCGAGGGGTCAAACTGATCTCACACACGATAAAGATCTACGAACAACTGGTCGACTCAAGGCTGAGGGAGATGGTACCCATCTCCTAAGTGCAGTGGGGCTTCATGCATGAGAGGTCCACCACAGACGCCATCTTCATCGTTCGTCAAGTGATGGAGAAATATCGGGAGAAACGAAAACCCTGCTACCTGGCATTCCTGGACCTGGAGAAGACCTACGACAGGCTAGCTCGGGCCGTAATCTGGAATGCCCTTCGAGGAAGGGGTGTCCCGGAACGTCTGATCACGGTCATAAGGGACATGTACGAGGGCTCGAAAGCGGCGATACGAACTCCACACGGGGTGAGAAGGAAAGTGGACATCACAGTGAGGGTACACCAAGGGTCGGCTCTGAGCCCGTTCCTCTTCCTGCTGACGCTTGACTCTATAGTGAACCACCTTGAGGAAGGCCCTCTCAGAACGATCCTCTACGTGGACGACATCGCCCTAGTAGCCGACAACTAGGAGGAGCTGGAGGAGAAGGTGCAGCTGTGGCAGAGAGCCCTCGCAGACAACTGCCTGCGGCTGAACGTGAAGAAGACGAAGTTCATCAGCTCTGAGCAGTGCGCTGGATCGATCCTAGACTGCCAAAGGGAAACGGTCGAGAAGGTGGAAGAAATCCGCTACCTCGGAAGTGACCTATCCGAGGGAGGAAGTGTGGACCAGGCGGTCAGGGGACGGATAAACGCAGCCTGGCTCAAGTGGAGGGAGTCCACAGGGATCCTCTGCGACCGTATATGCTCCAGGACCCTCAAAGGCAAGCTCTACAGAACAGTTGTGAGACCTGCCCTCCTCCATGGCAGTGAGTGCTGGGCCCTGGGTAAGGCGCAGGAGCGGCAACTGCACGCGGCGGAGATGAGGATGCTGAGGTGGGCATGTGGACGGACCTTCGGTACAGGGTGCAAAACGAGGATGTTAGGGCAGTGATGAAGACAGCCCCGATCCAGCTGAAGATGAGAGAGCAGCGCCTGTGGTGGTATGGACACGTCCTCAGAAGACCAGAGGATCACCCCACAAGGTTGGCCCTGGATTTCGAGGCACCCGGAAAGCGTCCGAGAGGAGCCCCAAGGAAAAGATGGAAGGACGTCATCAAGAGAGATCTCGCCGAAGTCGGCGCCACGGCAGATGACGCCCTTGATAGGATGAGGTGGCGACAGATCACAAGAACAGCGGACCCTGCGACTGCGCGGGACTAAACGCTCAGCAGAAGAAGAAGAAGAAGAAGGAAGTGTATACTTTGTGAGTTCTGTGCTTATAACAATGTAACTTTTCAATAACGGCCTGAATCAGAGGTTTGGCAGCAGAGCTAGCACTCTGCTAAGGACGCCTTGTGGGCTAACATACTTAAGCCCCTGCACCAAGGCTCAAGGGCTCGGTCAAGGAGCGTTGAGAAGTAGGTGATTCGTTTTTGTCCAAACATCGATCTACTGATGGAATAAGTTGCATTTAGATGAATGTCGAGCTGTCAGATTGGTCAAAGTGTAGTGCAAGACGGTGCTCGAGGTCTCATGCTGACGGGACTCCACAATTTAGTTTTGCTGAATCAGCTGCACGCTCGTGCTGTGGTTGTGAGCACAGCAGAGCCTATCTTCAGTGCATGGGACAGTATTTTACATGATATTTCAACTGGTTACTTCGATGGAAGCCGAATAGCGATGAAACGATCCAGTCCCAGACTCAGTATAAGTGGGCTTCCCGCACACGCTCCGATCATTGGGATAAGCTGTATCCAGAAGCAATCCGTCTGCATTATAGAGGCTGAAATTGAAGCTCTTATGAAGACTGCTAAAAATCAGAAATACCTGTCAAGAACTCACTGCTACGGAGAAAATGATACACAAATGGATATTGCCCAATTTCGTGGAAAAGGTCTACGAAACATGTTAACGCGATGAGAATATGACATGGAGAATTCATTCGCCTGGAAAGTAAGACTAGCCTGAACTCACCGATATCGCAAATTTAATAAAGACTAGGGGAACATGTGCTAATTGTCATTGAGTGTTTCTCCGCTTTACCACAAAACCAACCTTAGAAAGCGCTTGACGCAGGGTGCTTTTCCCGAGTCATTACTCCATGTATAAAAACAAACTGTGAGGAGCCTGCAGCTTTTGTGCGCTCCCCGCATTGTCACCAATGCTGCTTCATGCACTTTTTGCCTGTGTATCACTGGTGTTGAACGATTATACGTCATTACATTGAAAACGACGGCATGGAGTTGAAAAATGTGCAAAAAACCATCAAAAATGGTTTGGACTTCAGAACCCTGCAACTCTCAACCAATCAGCTAAAATGCAAGAACGCAGCAGCGCAGAAGAATCGAACCCCTGACCTCTCTCGCGTGAAGCAAGATCACTTCCACTGCAACCCGAGCCGCTTGCCGGCAGAGGCATCGCGGGCGTACAACAGGCCACAGAACTCGTGAGGCACGATTCCTTTCCAACTTCAAGTACTCCCTACTCCTTGGGTTTAGTGACTCGGCAAAAATAAACACCCTTTTATACTAAAGGGGTGGGGCTTCTCCCTATATGACTCGCTCCCCTCGTTCAGACCTAGGCTTCAGACCCTTCCCTTGTCAGAGTACTTAAGTTGGGTGGCTTTTTGAGACCTAATCGCATTCACCCACAATTCCTTTCAGCTGCATACGTGTTTGGTGGTCGGACATCATTCACCTCGAAGGTTTGTTATGCGTCGGTTATCAGGTCTTGCCTCTATTTTCCTTACCCTTTGGTTAGGAAGAGTATTCTTTAAGAAGAATTGGTGCTGGGGGAACTGTTTCACAAACTGTCTCACTGTTTTTCAGGCTCTGAAAAAGACGACGACTCCGCAGCGTCAGCTGTAATAAAGCTGATGACAATTTTGGTCGACAGCTGAAGCAACTTTTCTATAGAGTCACCGCACCAAGATTTTCTGAAAAGTGCTTGAACAATTCTAAGCGAGATGAAGTTATCTGATAGAGTCAAGATGGATTGAAGCACACTCAGTTCTGGTTTCATTTCCTGGGCAGTTCGACTTCCTATTCTGGTACTTAGTCTTTGCTACCTTTTTGTTATACATATATGCAGGCCAAATACGATTGGCTTCATTTTATAGACAGATACCCTCTTCGTGGAATTGGTTGCACTGAACAAGGTGATAAAGCAGCGATCTTCAAATACCATTAGGAAAGACGATCACTTGGAAGCAAGTTAAGAGAAAAAACTTCGTAACATTCACTTTGCCTTGAAGGTCGCAACAACCATAACACCATTGCCAATGATACCAATAGTTGGCAGAACAAGGAAGACAAACGTCAGCGGAAGAAGCACGGGATCGAGACCAGTGGACATCTAAAATTAAGCAAAAATTTGAAAGCAAGTTATACATGCCATTTTCACGTCAAACTGGACACTCTTATAAACAAGCCTTACACTTTTCAAATCAAACTGATGACCTTCAAATCAAAAGAGGTCCCTTTACGTCAAACTAGAGACCTTTTAAAAAGGTTGGAATATTTTTTTCAGGGAAAACTTAGTACAATTTTCTTTGAAGCTTTAATCCACCCCTCAATAAGTGAACACTTTGTTGGAAATTTTATAATATTCTCTTTTACAGTCTTTTGAGAAGCAATAACGCTTTAAAGCTCGTTTTAAAGAGCAGAAAAGCAGCCACTTTTAGCGCCAAAAGAAGAGATTGCGCAATGCTCTCGTCCAAAACGTCGCGATTTTTATTAGACTGGTAGCAAGATTTCGTTTCAGTGGATTAGGAAACCTGTAAACGATGCAACAAAAACAGTTGAAAGGTAGATACTATCCTCACTTTGATGCCTTATGCAATCAGCATCTACACTACCAATCAAATTCAAATCGCAACATGTTAATCGAGTGTATGCTCGATCACTTCTTTTAAAGTATGATAATAAATCATTTCCGAGTTGTTGCGGTTAAAAACCTGACGTAATGATTTTTCTCAAGGAATAAATATTTTATAAAACTATAATACTTATTTGGGCAACTGAATTAAAATTTTTAAAGAATGTTATACCGCACTTTCCTTGATCACAAATTACTCCAACTATCTCAGGGAATCTGTAGTTTAACCAGTAAGAAGTTTGTTTCGATTTGGTAGGTGTTCACTTACAAGGGAAGGGTCTGAAGCGTATGTCTGAACGGGGGGAGCGAGTCATATAGGGAGAATCCTCATCCCTCAATTGGTTTGAAAATGTGTTTATTTTTTGCCAAGTCGTTAAACCCAAGGAGTAGGGGGTCACAACGGGATACGGCTCAGCACCAGGGATGAACGGATTAACCGTTATCCGTTATCCATTATCCGGTTTCCGGTGGGTTTTGGATATCCGTTTTGTTGTCCATTATCCGGGGATTTTTCGCCGGATAACGAACAACAAAATATGGCAAGCTTGTGATTACTTATCGTTAGTTGAATATAAGGACAATTCTTTAAAAATCGTCTTGTGTTTTTTCCACTGGCAGTTGATATACGCTTGCAATGCTAGTTCGGTACCTTCTCAGAGTTCTCAATGCTATAATTAGACTAAACTATCGAATTGCTCATAGCGCGTTTTGAAATGCTGACACTGTCTTGCTCATTTCTATTTGTGAGGTTTTCCACAAAATTCCTTCTAGCATAATGTACGGTCTGGAATAAACCAGTGGATCAGTGGAGAAAAGGACAAACGTCCATACGAATCACATCATTTTAAGGATGTGCCAGATACTCTGCATCTACACGACCTTTTAGCGCTCTTTGAAACTACGTTTAGCATTAGCAACAATTTACAATTTACCCTTTCCAAAGGAATAGAGAAAGTTTTATTCGACCTGGGCGAGAATTATTGTCAAATTTAAGTGGAGAGAAAACAAAAAGCAACTCTTTTTAACGACTGCCCCATCCAAGCCTAGAAATTTCCGTGGGATCTATCCATAGTGACTTAATTGCAGCTGAAAAACATGAATAAAGGATATAAGACGACAGTAGTGCTAGATGCGACACGCATTCTACTCTAACGCAATATGCTGGAGGCACTTTGAAAGTGATTTTGCCAGTACAATGACTTGCGGTGGTCAGCCGACGGACAATTCAGTGCATTATCCTGCTCGGACAAGCGTGGTACCAATTCATTGAGCCCGAAAGGATGGAAGGCCTGGCTGACCTAGGGAAATCCGAACCAAGAACATTGAGTCGGAGAGCATGCGACAGGCGGCACTTCCGAGTGCACTACCACGTGCCTCGATAAAAAACACCAATAAAAATGTTGAAAGTGGCTTATTTGACTGTGACATGGACAGTGTTACAATTACCGACCTACTTTTGGAGAAAGAATGGTTTAAAAGCAGTTTTAAATTTTGTTGTTTGTTCGTTATCCGTTATCCGGCCATTTTTGGGCAAAATTATCCATTATCCGTTATCCGGGTTTCAAGATTTTGTTATCCGCTCATCCCTGCTCAGCACGCGTTTGGGGGTCTTGTATGCCCGCGATGCCTCTGCAGCCAGTGGCTCGGTGCGCAGGTGGGTAGAGGATTGACCCATGCGAGAGAGGTCAGGGGTTTGGCTCCCCTGCATTGATGCACCTTTGTATTTCAACTGATTGGTAGAGATTTGAGGGATTGTGACGTCCATACCATTTTCAGATGTTTTCTGCGCATTTTCCAGCGGTACGTTGTGGTATTCAACATGGTGATAAATGTTCAGCACCAGTGGTACACAGGTACAAAGTGCATGAAGCACCACTGGACACCTTACGGGAAGCGTATAAAGGCTACAGGATCCTCATAGTCTGCTTCCATACATGTCCAAAGGCCTCGGAAAAACCATCCTGATCGGATTTTCAAAGGAGACCACGCTGTGACGTCGGAGGTGGTTCAAATGAGAAACTAGGTGTGCAGATCCCGCAATTAAGCTAAACGGCACTATTTCCCTTATGTCTGCCTGTCACCTGGAAAACAGAGGTCTGCTGAAGGTTTTCTAGAGCCTAACATCAACAATGTCCGCCGACGGTCGAGTGGTGATCCACCTGCTCACGCTGAAGTGTGGCCCACCTTTAGACAAGGAATCTTCGTGGGAAGAAATCAAGATGGCCGAACGGATGGCCAGCATACTCAAGGACTTCGAAGCACGTCAACTTGAAGTTGACGAAGGCGAACAGCTGGAAGTAGTGGAAGAAGAAGAGGAAGATTGGGATCCGCAAGATGAACTGATGGACGTGGAGAGGCAAGCAAGCAGTGGGCATATGATAACGTTTTCGGGTGGAACTCTTGTTTCGGAGGAAAGAGTACTTCTTCAATTGGATTTCGGTTGCGTGCTCATAACCATGGAGGAAGACACCGCGATTCACTACACAGGCACTTTGTACCTGTGTATCACTGATGCTGAACATTTATCACCATGTTGATTACCACAGCGTACAGCTGGAAAAATGCGCAGAAAACGTCTGAAAATGATATAGACGACAGAATCATCCAATCTAAACCAATCAGTTGAAATGCAAAAATGCAGCAGCGTGGAGGAACCGAATCGCTGACCTCCTTCACTCGAGTCAAAGTTCTACCCACTTGTGCTCCCAATCACTGGCTGCACACGCATCGCGGGCGTACAAGACCCCCAAACGCGTGCTGCGCCGTATCCCATTGTAACCCCCTACTCCTTGGGTTTAGCGACTTGGCAAAAAATAAACACATTTTCAAACCAATTGATAGGTGAGGATTCTCCCTATATGACTCGCTCCGCCCGTTCAAACATACGCTTCAGACCCGTCCCTTGTTAGATTTCATAGGCATGACGTCCGTTTAAAAGAGTGTTCGTTATGACTTGAAAGATGTTCAATTCGGCATCAAAAGGTGAAGTAAAATTAAACTTACTTACTTCGAAGTAAAATTGATATATAAAAAGTTATAATGTTGTAATGTTGTAAGTTGTAATGTAGTTTAATGTTTCTTACCTTATTTTAAACCTTGGAAAACACTTACAGACAGGTGGTGGCACAGGCCGAGGAGATCACCTTGAAGCACCGAAGATTATAGACGATTTTTTCTCTTCCTTCCGTAAGCGGCTGGTGCTAACGTGGGAAAAGCGGATGCGATTGCTAATTGCAGGGAAAAGCAGCTCGGTTCACACTGAAGTCACAAGGCTTAGTCACTGGGTTTCCCCACGTTACTCATTTTTCCGCAGAGAGATTCTGCGAACTTATTGCGAGGCGTGACCTCTGACTGATTCACGTTAGGATGGTGAGGTGTAACAATTATTAGGTGTGCATGACCGCAACTAACTCCTGTGTACAAAACTTTGATGCTTCTGAGGATCGTGCCAGCAGCCACCGGTGTAGGAAGACCTGTTGTACAGCTTGTGATGTATAATCTGTTTTCGAAACTTTTCCATTACAGGAGCCTTGGTCGGGATGAGATGCTGCTGGGCAAGGCGAAGCATTTTGTTCCATTCAGATGCAGTTCATAGGAGAGCTACTCAGCTTCGGCCACAACCATTGTCACCCTTGACTTAAAACATGGCGCTGCATACATTGTGCTTCAAAGTAAAATGCTTGCAATAATACTCTATTCTTGGTTCAGGCTGTTCCAGAGTTCAGCATTCCTGCTTTTCATTGTGTGATATATATTTAATGTCTTTTTCCAGTTAATACGTCTGCCCTCAAGAGCCACGCTCAATTAACCCTCGATTGTCCTTTTGGTAGAGAAGCAGGCAAGGACTTTCCCGGCCTAGTCGATTCTGGAGATGTGCAACGTGACCAACATTTTATGTAGTGCTGCGAACGTGTTTCTTGTAACAGCAATTCACTCAAGCATTCAATATCATGGTGGCTTGCTAGAGCAGACCGTGAACTGGAAATTGGATCCGACGACGATTCGGATAATTCGAATTCGTCTTTTTCGAAATCAGTTAAAAGGATTACGCGAGTAATGGCATTTTGAAAAGCCCAGGAACTTGGAATGCTTGAGATAAGAGTAGTTTTAGCAGCAAGTATTTTCGGATGGTTCAAATATTTGACTTATTTTCGGATCTCACACCGGATATCCGAATTTGATAGGACATCAGATTCCTGATCAAAATCAGTCCTCTGAATGATCCCATAACCGATCTGGCAAAAATTACCTCCATCCGAATCGTCCCAAGGGTCGGGATTTTAAAAAATCCCATTATTCTTCATGTTTCAGGGCTAGATAGTGTTTTAAGATAATTGCCGAATGGCAATTATAGTCTCTCGTCATCAAATCTCTAGCGACTGGAAGTTGTTATGGTATTACACCTACACCCAGTTTGATCCAACTCATTTCCCACTATATCGCTTTGGGGACCGATCATCATTCACTCATGACATCGAGGAGAGCCAGCTGCTGGTGTCAGCATAGAGCCCATTAAACTGAAGATGCTTGCTAGAAATGGTTTTTTATGATTCGGAAGATTTCAAAAATCTAGCAAACTTTTCGAGGACATCCGCTAGCTTTATTCCAATTGTACCCAAGCTGCTTTTATCATTTCCTTTTGACTGTTATGCCGGATGTTTTTGGCAACTGCTGGTTGCTCGGTGATGCAGATGATGGATCAAGGCGTTCTTGTTGCAAAGAATTTTCGGAAACGCAAGTTTTCGGCAAAATGTCAAGTTTTGGTATAGCCATCCTAAACAAGGATTGTGAGGAGAGTGCAAATCACTTGAAGGAGCGGCTGCACAAGTCCATATACGAAGCTTTCGTTTTGCTGATTATTTGTTTTTTTTTCTGATTAGCTTTGTGATTTGTACATCTCGTTTGTCGTCTGTAGTTTGAGTGAAAATTCGATCAGGCTTCGTTCTTTATACAAACGTGGCGAAGCTTTGAGGGTTGAGAGAAGCAAGCAGATCTAGAGGAACATTCACAAGAGTATACAAAAGCTTCAACGCCAGGTAATTCATAGCGAGGCAGGCAGGGAGATAGGAGCGAAATGCAGTGATGGTGAGGTACTACAGAAGGTCGCGTTCTTCTTTCGGGAAGATCGTCTCCAGATTTAGCACTCCAATGTCGAACACACGCTTCGCCACTCCACCGGCAGAAATGTACGAGTCCGGAATGCGGAACTTCACTTTTCGCTGTCCAGGCTGAAAACACCACAACTGTAAGTGGGACATTTCCTTACATCCGATTCCGCCTCATGTAACGTTGCCTTGCTGAAAAATGTCGCAAATGGAAATATCACTTTTGTTAGCATTTAATATAGACTTTGCATTTCTCAAGTCAATACGAACTCTTCTTCGTTATTATGCCTAAACCCTTTAGCAGTGAAAATTCTTCTCAGAATAATTCTGGTTGAAAAGTTGGAGGACAACTCCACAATAAAGAGGACTGTTTAGTTCTAGGACTTGTTGAAAACGGTGTGGGCTTCACGCACCTCAAAGGAGATAAAGATGAAAAAGGGGTGATGTCGAATGAACATGAAGCCTGACGGTTTTTGTCTTCTGATTCTTATTCATTATTCCACCTATTCTACTATTATTCTACTTATTCTGATACGCTTTTGAAGCCTTCCAAGCATGCTCTCTCCCCTTCCCCTCCAGCTCAGTTTCAACACTAGAGCCTGGGCCATGTGAGGTCTGGAGCCTTCGGAGATGTTCGAACCGCTGAGCGAATGGGGCATCAGAAACTTGTCTGTTCCTCATGAACATCGTTCTGAAGGGTGGCGCGGAAGAGCTTCAGGGATATGGTATCCCCTTGCCGAACCTCTCCCTTCACGTTAGTGACGACGTCGTTGTAGAATGGTGAAATTTTATCGTAAATCCACTGCACAACTCTCGAAGGACTCTGATGTGTTGAGTAGGAACGTCCTGACCGTCTTGCACAGGGCTTCGGTTTCGATGACCGCTTCAGTTTCAACACAGTCGAATGCCTTCTTCAGTTCGATGAACGTAAAACACAGCAGCAGCTTGCACCAACGCGATACTTCGACGAATGTGATCATCACGCAGAGCCCTCATTAAAGCCCTCGTTGTTCGCTGTTCTTCGACTAACGTTATGTCAACCGATCCTTTTCAGGATTATCCATGTGTGCCGTCTACAGCAGATTGAGCTATAGACTTCAAGAACGGCAAGAAGGTGCAGCCGGCGCTCCACTGAGCTGGAACCTGACACTGAGACAAGTGGCGTGCAAAAAACCACGACGGTGTGTTGATGAGAACTGGCGGGGCTTTTTCGGTAGTTCGGGCGTGATGCTGTCAGTACCGGTTGCTCTGTCCGTCCTCAGAGATTTTAATGTTAGTAAGCGCGAGGAAGGGATTAGAATTCGAGTTACTGGCCATTATTATGCATATCTATATTATACTACTATTATTTATTATTGTTACTATTATGCAGTCGCTGCACATAAGCTTCGAACTATAGCCCCGCCCCTACACAGCGCAACAGCAGCTCGTGCTGCGAGCAGAGGACATTTTGCTGTTGTGCTGCTAAAGGCGTGGCATTGCTTCGTGCTCGAGTACTACTCCGGTCGTCCTCCAGTTCTAAGCCCCGAATGCCTGAGTCCAGCTTAGATGCCATCAAAACTCACTGAAGGAAATCTAATAACATGCATCTATTTTATCGTTTATTTGTAACACGTTAACAATCCCTTCAAAAATGCGATCACGGAGATTAGCAGGAAACACAAATTTGTCGAATCGTACCTTAATGCCGTCATCGCAATCGTGGTAAACCTTGAAGACAGGATCAATGTTGGTCAGTTCTCGTTCTGAGCCCTGAAATGTGCTCATAGGAAAGACAGTAATGAAGTGGTGTATACCGGAAAAAGAAGAAATCTGACCTGCAATTTGAAACCTCCGTTGGAATCGGTGTAGCCTTCGTCGAGGACATCGTCCGGGTCAGGACCTGAACGCAATATGTATGTATTGTAGCTCCGACAGCACTAAAGAGTCATGGTGTAGGTGGGTGCGTGGCTTACCGTCATCCTCGTCCCACAGCTTCACTTTAACTCCCTCGGCTGGCTTGCTTCCACACATTAGTCGACCGGTGACTGCCACCGCTTGCTGGCGCATTGCCGTTGTGCAGCCGAGCAAAGCCAGCAAGACCGCGTACTTCATTTGCGGCTTCTGCACTTGGTGATTGCATTAGTAAAGGTGCGACTTAAGATTTAACTCAAAGACTACGGCAAGGTAACGGATATTGATGTAAAAAGCACGTTTAGTGCTTATTTTCGAGAAATGGCGTAAGGCATGTCAACGAAATAGGGATGGAAGGCAGGCAGACTTGTAGCAGAAGTCGGCAAAGCTTCCAAGGAACACAGAGAGAGGACAGCAGGATAGATTGGAGGCGCCAATTTTCGCACATACAGGCAGAACTGACTGAACGAGAGTATGGGAATGCAGTCAATACTGATTAGATAGGCGGTGTCGTTCAACGAAGGGCGCGTTCAATCGTAAACACTGTCTGGAGAAGTCAAAGACTTTGCTGAGCTTGCAACACAACAGTCGGACTGGGAGAACCAACGACCTACGAAGTGGAGCACTCACAATCCGTTCTCAGGCTTCCAGAGCACTGCGTGAAAGAAATGCTTTTCTCTCCAGACTACTGACTTTACTATAATACGATGTCACGATTTCCTACCTATGATCGATATCGCAAGCTTCTCTAGAGAATCGAGAGAGGCGATTTCACAAAGTTCGTTTTCTTCGCACGCGGTAAAAGAACTTCGCATAGTCATGCCTACACTTCATCACACAAGCGGAGCACGAAGTGAGCTGTAGAGACTGGATATAACATGGGGGCTTAGAGGTGAAACAGGATATAAGTACTACTAAAATCCTCTTCTAAAATAGCTTCCTGAACCCGTAACAACTCTATTCACTTATGGCCACGCCACCTGCGGCAATCGGCGGGCTTAGCACTTAGCACATGTTGCCCTACTGTTTCCTCTACATTCGAGAGCCCTGTCAACAAGCGTTTCAGTGCCCGGGACGATATGAAGTGCGTCATGGACGTCGGGATCACACTACTTGTGTTATTTATTCATTTGGAGACACTAACTAGCTGGTAAAAGAGTTAGGCCAGCGGTGACTGATGTTCTACATGTTATGAGAGTGCATGCCACATTAGGAAAGTTTTAGTCTCCTTGAGGGTGAACGGGCTACCGTAGAACTATATGTATTCTTCCACACAACTAGATGAAATCATTACAGAAATACTACTGCGATTTAGTAATCATCTTACTGATTACTTCTTTCTTGGAATGTGAAAATAATTTTCCGTCATCTCGTATTGATACAACTTTGGATTTTCGGATATTACTATTAGATATTAATTCAATATAATAATAATTTATTTCGACGTGGAAAATATTAATATTATTATAACATATAGTACTAATATATTGTACAGGTATGTAATTCTCGAGGGTTTGTTCCTACACGGCATGTTTTTATCAGGTAAGTTAACTCTATTTATTTCATCATAGATAACTCCTCCCTTTCCCTTAGTGATGAGCACAGAGGAAGAAGTATTCAATGTCTATTTTTATGTTTGTGTTTTTGTTTTAAGTGCATGTGCCAAACTGAGACCAAACCTGATTTTCCATTTCTATCTCTTTCCTGTCCTATTGGATGGAATAGGCAAAAAAGTGTTAAACCAAGCACTGCAATCAGCAATCAACGTTATCGGGTGCTATATGCGTTATAAGGACTTCGCACAATGACGTGGATAGTGCCAGTTGTCAAAAAAGCGACTAAAATAGGCGTCACATTAAAAAGGTTGTTCAATTGATGCAATTCTCCGTGATTTTCAGCTTACAAGGCGAGAAGGTAAAAAGTAATTTGCAAAGACTGGTGATTGATCTAAGGAGTCTAAGCTCCTTTAGAGCCCAATGCTTCAAGTTGTTTGCGAATCAACAGCGCGAATAAAGCCGTTACGGCGGTACAAAGGCTCCAAAAATGGATAGAATTGCGAGGCGAGACCGGTTGCTGGATGATCAGCCGACCGCCGAAACATAATGGAGTGCCAACGATTGCGCTAATCATCCCTCCGTAGACAAAATCGGAGTAGCGGCCGGCGGTGTTACATTGGCATCGCAACAGTTGTGTGGGATTGCAAAAACACATAAATACTAGTTCGTAGGGGGACAAAGAGCATCTGGTCCTGCGCCGTCTGCCAGGAGTGTTTTGAGGAACAAACGAACGCGCTGGTGTAGCGAGTACAAGTGTTTCTGAGAAAGTGGATGAATGGAAGACGTGGGAGGGACACCGTTTGGAGAATAAACGAAATTTGCGTGTGCCTACATATTCGACTGTTCCTATTTATGGCTATGAATGGATAGGTCCTTCATATTTTTGCTTCCAAGTGCTGGATTTTCAAGAAAGTACAGGTTTGCTACAGGCGTACGAAAAATTCAAAAAAAAAAATGTCTCACACAAGTTTTTTTTTACTTCTGATCAGGCGCCGGTCCTCTTATTTGGCACGGTACTTCTCCCTGTGAGTGAAAACGAATGTTGGAACAGCGAATGATTCAGAAGAGGATCGACTTATAAAACTGCACTTATAACTAAACTTAAACTAAACTTATAACTCTCTGGACAAACGGCAAAAAGCGATATCGGTGTGTTCTATGGCGAGTCCATGTGTGTCTACCTTCAACAGTGAAAGGGAAGCGTTATATAAGGAATCGTAGGGTGTGGTGTGGTAGGATTATTTCGAAGTATCCATAGTCGGAATTGTCGTATCAGTTTATCGCCTTTTGTGACCTCAGGTCATGTCCGATGTTCCATTGATGCCTTCGACGCAGTGTGCTCGCAAGTTCCTGCCGCTGATCATCGTCTCCTGCTCTTCTCTTTCCGAGGCATCGCCCCCTATGACGCTTCTTTGGTTGTTCGTGTTCGTTCATTTGTTCGTTGTTTTGTTTGGGTTTTTTACTGCAATCTCAATTCGAATTGGCTAGTGAGAACAAGTCACTTTAGCGACACCTCCAATGATCAACAGCTGCTCAACTTCCATAAACAACAGTTGTATTATTAAGCAGGTAATTATGTCAGCATTCCTAGTTATGCACCGGGCTCCTCATTTAACAAGCACAATGCTGTCGTTTTTGAGCTTATGAATGAATCATTAAAAAATCGTGTTGCTAAAGCGGAGACGATATTTGCCCACCCAAGGTGTTAGCCTTAGCTCAGGCCATCTGAATAAATTTAAAGCCGTTCCTAACCGTGAGCTTCTTCACTTTCTTGTTTGCACGAGTACTACTTTGTATGGCGGTTAGAAGATAGAGACTCCCTTGCCTCTCCCATCCGTAAGCAGAGGATAAGGAACGATCTATCTCATACAAAGGGCGAGTTTCCCTTCTCCTTCCTGCCACCGTTAAGGCACCTCTCTCTTCAGCTCTCGTGGCTTAGGTTCTCTTCACTGAGACACGAGACTTGTTCCTGAAGCTCCTGGTTCTTCTCCAGGAAGGAACACAGCTGATTCCGAGCAGAAAACATATAGAAGACATGTACATAACAGCCACCATATGTGCGAGACTTGAATTTTTGTGTAACTCTGATGGGACTTCTCCAAGGATGCATTTACTAACCACGGGAACTCATAAGCATGCGTGTTCCTTACCATGAAAATTTGGCGGAGTGCCTGAAAAACCTAACTTTCCAGAAGAAGAAGCCCTTTCACGCATTGGGAAATAAGAGCTGTAATGATCATTTCGATAACCACCTAATACTAGTATTTCAACGAAAATTACCCGAGAGAGGTCTAGCTTTTTACACGCCATCGGATACACATTGCTGGACTTAATAAAATTGGAACACTTATTCCAATAAAATGAAGGGAAGTTGTTATCACGGACAGCTTTATGGTTAATAATATCAAATGGTCGAAGAAACTGTAACACATCCTGATCATCTATTAGATTGCTAGGTCTACGGGAGACATTCCGAAGCATTGTCTTGTTTTTCTTCACCCGATCTCTGAATTTCTTTCATTTGGAACATTTTTGACAAAGGACACCACGGACGTGCACTTGGGTATTCCTTAGGAGGTGTTTGGTAGAAAACTTGCTGAACCTTATGTCTTAACCATAGACGACATCTCAAAGTTTCAGGCGAAACAACCGGAAATTTCGGAGTGATCCCCGTGTTTGCAAACACACATCAAAGTCAACTGCTGTGAAGGTGAACTCAGCACTGCACACTGTGTGTACCTCACGGAGCTCAGAAACTAAATGAAAACCGCGTTTAATTGTGTTCCTGCCTGCTGTTCCTTGGCTCGTGGAAGATCGTGCAGAAATTTCTCGAATAGTCGCTTCAACGTTTTCTATGAGGTTGTAACGAAATAAATGGCACTGAACCACTGTAAATTTAAACAGTTAATGTCTCGGCTTGTAGGCAAGCTTATTAATAGAAATAAAAACTTTCTGATTCTACACATCTTTGCCAACGTGACACAAGCTTTTTTATCCCAGTAGCATAAAAATCAGAAGTTCTGGAATTGACGAGATCTTCGAAGGCACTTTCGGCATCCTGTTGGTAATTGAATATTTTCCCTACCAAGAAGTCGCCAAGATGCTTGAAGAAATGGTAGTCTGTTGGGGAGAGGTCGGGAGAAAACGGAGGGTGTGGTAGAGTTTCAATGCTCAGCTCATTCAATTTCTGCAACGTCATTCGTGCTACATGGGGCGAGCATTGTCGTGCAGAAGGAGAACTCGCCTTCGGTTTACCAAGGCCGGCCGGATATCCTTCAACTTTTTCATCATTTCTTCAATTTCAATGCAGTACTTCTCTGCCGCGATGGATTCACCGGGAGGGAGGAAGCTGTGGTGAATAATTCCCAGCGAACACCACCATACTGTCACCATTACAATACCGCTCGCGCCGCACGGTCAAAAGTGGGCGAAAAAACGCCAACATGGCGTCGCAAAGCGTCGCACGCTCATAACTCCTTCAGTTTTGGGTTTCTTGAATAAAGGTTGATACCATTCGATTCGCCTCTTCGAGATCTACACAAGCATGTGTAAAACTTTACCGGAACTCCCGTATTTTCGACGTGGGTGGTCCAAAATTGGCTGGACGGGCGATTAGAGCAGCTTATTTCCCAGGATATGCGTGCTTTCGGAGTATCTCAAAGATGGCGTACGTCGCCAGTGCTCTGTCATGCAAGGAATGCCCTGAGAGTGCGCCGTGCACAATGCACACAGAACCTAACCTATCATTCGAGTGGGCAAGCGCATGTCCCCTGCGCTTCTATCTTCTCTCACTGGGAACTGCGACGTTTTCAAGACTATTTCGAGCCGTGGAGAATGTTATCAGAAATTTCTTGCTGCCCTACTCAGGAACTGCTCCAAGGCTGTCCAGTGAGCCTTTGGAGTGCGCCATGAACATGCATAGAGAATAGAACCTTTCAATCGAGGGGGGGGGGGACAGCTCGTAGACTGAGCGTTTGGGCACTTTTATCAGAAATTTCTTGCTGCCCTATTCAGGAATTGCTCCAAGGCTGTCCAGCGAGCCTTTGGAGTGCGCCATGAACATACATAGAGAATAGAACCTTTCAATCGAGGGGGGGGGGGACAGCTTGTAGACTGAGCGTTTGGGGAGTTTTTTCAGAAATTTCTTGCCGCCCTACTCAGGAATTGCTTCAAGGCTGTTCAGCAAGCCTTTGGAGTGCGTCATGAACAATGGTCTTGTAGGCAGTCGAACGGTCTGCTAGCACGCCAAAGCAGAATGGTTTAGCATAGGAGGGGCAAAGCTATAGGGGTGCGAAAATGCAGGTGAGGCTTGCGTGACGCATTTTTTTTCCGATTTCCGTGGACCACTGCGAGAAGACGCCACAAGCTAACGGCATCAGAATCCGTATTTGAACAGAGCACTTAAGGTACTTTACGGTGACGGGATCAGAACTTTTCAGCTGCCTAAACTGCCTTAGCCCCATCTGCCGTTTTAGGGCGGCGGGCTTAGCGGTTGCAGTTTCCTGCCCTCTTACTCGCCCAGACTTGAGTCTTCGAAACTCGCAATGGCACCGTTCCGTTCAGCATGGAAAGCGCTATCGAGCGATATCAATTTCGACCGATTTTGGAAACATCAATTTTTTGACTGTTTCGCATCGAGGACGAGGCCGCGGCGGAAGGACGATGACGTCATCGAAAAATCGATGTCTTCGAGTTGGGCCACGCTTGATACCATTCGATAGAGCTTTTCATGCTGAATTGAATGCTGAATCATTCAAACTGGGAAAGCTGTAATCTTGACGAGCAACAGCGCGGAGAACATCTACCGTTGTTGCGCTAAATTGCACGCGCGGGCGTCTTCGGAGCACAATAGCTCTGTCAAGTTGGAACCTTTCAGGTTGCAGCAAGTAGGTTTTGTAGGCAGTTGAGCGGTCTGTCAGTACGCTAATGTAGAATGGTATAGCTTGGGAGTGGGCAATGTTATAGGGGTGCGAAAATGCAGGTGAGGATTGTGTGAAGCATTTTTTCCGATTTCCGTAGACCACTGCGAGAAGACGCGGGGAGCTAACGGCATCAGAATGCGTAAGCGAACAGAGCACTTAAGGTACTTTACGGCGCCGGGATCAGAACTTCTCAGCTGCCTAAACTGCCTTAGCCCCATCTGCCGTTTTAGGGCGGCGGGCTTAGCGGTTGCAGTTTCCTGCCCTCTTACTCGCCCATATTTGGGTTTCCGACACTCCCGGTAACACCGTTTTATTCATAACGAAAAGCTCTATCGAATGGTGTCACTCTCGACCAATTTCAAAAAAAAAAATCGATTTTTCGACAATATCGAGGACGTGGGTGCTTTAG
>OX375868.1:37151963-37215443 GCA_947359475.1 Heligmosomoides polygyrus bakeri
CGATGGGATATTGTCAAAAAATCGATATTGCCTAAATCGGTCGAAATTTATAGCATTCGATAGAGATGTTCAAGCAGAACAGAAAGGTGTTATTGGGAGTGTCGAAAACCCAAATATGGGCGAGTAAGAGGGCAGGAAACTTCAACCGCTAAAGGCCCCCACAGACTTCTGCTGCGTCGCCGCTGCCCTATGCTTAACCATAGGGCAGGGACGCAGAGGTCGCCGCCAGCGGCGCCGCTGGCCGGCCGGCGGCACCGGCGGCACCGGCGGCGTCGCTGGCGGAAATGACTTGAATCATTCCACCCGGCGGCGCCGCTCTAGCGTCTGTCTGTCTGCCCTCTGCGCTCTGCCCTTTCGCGGCGGGATCCAGAGCGGAGACGGTCGGTGCGGGCGCGCGATCGTCATCGGGGCGCGTTATTGTTAAGCACCAGTCGGTCCCGACTAGAAACAGTACAGTACCTCGCCGTCACCGCTCCCACTGATGATGAGTCAAGCCGCTGAGCGGTTTCGCCGTTCGCCGTCGCCGCTCGACGGCGCCGTTCAGCGATTTCGCTCGGCGGCGCCGCCAGAAGTCTGTGGGGCCTTAAGTCCGCTGCCCTAAAACGGCAGCTGGTGCTAAGGCAGTTTAGGCAGGTAAGAAGTTCTGATCCCGTCACCGTAAAGTACCTTAAGTGCTCTGTTCGCATACGCATTCTGATGCCGTTAGCTTGTGGCGTGGTCCACGGAAATCGGAAAAAAATGCTTCACACAAGCCTCACATGCATTTTCGCACCCCTATAGCATTGCCCCTCCTATGCTAAGCCATTCTGCTCTGGCGTACTAGCAGAACGTTCGACTGCCTACAAGACCCACAAGTTGCATCCGAAACGATTCAAAATTGACAGAGTTATTGTACTCCGAACACGTCCGCGCGTGCAGTTTAGCGCAACAACGGCTGACGCTCTCCGCGCTATTACTCGCCCAGATTACCGTTTTTCCCACTACAAATGAAACCATTCAATTCAGCAGGAAAAGCTCTATCGAATGGTAGCAAGCATGGCGCAACTCGAAGACATCGATTTTTCGATGACGTCATGTCCTTCCGCCGCGGCCTCGTCCTCGATGCGAAACAGTCAAAAAATTGATGTTTCCAAAATCGGTCGAAATTGATATCGCTCGATAGCGCTTTCCATGCTGAACGGAACGGTGCCATTGCGAGTTTCGAAGACTCAAGTCTGGGCGAGTAAGAGGGCAGGAAACTGCAACCGCTAAGCCCGCCGCCCTAAAACGGCAGATGGGGCTAAGGCAGTTTAGGCAGCTGAGAAGTTCTGATCCCGTTACCGTAAAGTACCTTAAGTACTCTGTTCAAATACGGATTCTGATGCCGTTAGCTTGTGGCGTCTTCTCGCAGTGGTCCACGGAAATCGGAAAAAATGCTTCACACAAGCCTCACCTGCATTTTCGCACCCCTATAGCTTTGCCCCCTCCTATGCTAAACCATTCTGCTTTGGCGTGCTAGCAGACCGTTTGACTGCCTACAAGACCTACAAGCCGCAACCTGAAAGGTTCCAACTCGACAGAGCTATTGCGCTCCGAAGACGCCCGCGCGTGCGATTTGCGAGCGGTCGCCCCCCCCCCCCTCGATTGAAAGGTTATATTCTCTATGCATGTTCATGGAGCACTCCAAAGGCTCGCTGGACAGCCTTGGAGCAATTCCTGAGTAGGGCAGCAAGAAATTTCTGATAAAAGTGCCCAAACGCTCAGTCTACGAGCTGTCCCCCCCCCCCTCGATTGAAAGGTTCGATTCTGTATGCATTGTTCACGGCGCACACCAAAGTTTCGCTGGACAGCCTTGGAGCAATTCCTGAGTAGGGCAGCAAGAAATTTCTGACAAAACTGCCCAAACGATCAGTCTTCAAGCTGTCCCCCCCCCTCCATTGAAAGGTTAGGTTCTGTGTGCATTGTGCACGGCGCACTCTCAGGGCATTCCTTGCATGACAGGGCACTGGCGACGTACGCCATCTTTGAGATACTCCGAAAGCACGCATATCCTGGGAAATAAGCTGCTCTAATCGCCCGTCCAGCCAATTTTGGACCACCCATGTCGAAAATACGGGAGTTTCGGTAAAGTTTTACACATGCTTGTGTAGATCTCGAAGAGGCGAATCGAATGGTATCAACCTTTATTCAAGAAACCTAAAACTGAAGGAGTTATGAGCGTGCGACGCTTTGCGACGCCATGTTGGCGTTTTTTCACCCACTTTTGACCGTGCGGCGCGAGCGTTATTGTACTTTCTTTTGGTGCAATTCCGGCTTCGCAAAAACCTTGGGGCTCTCATCGCTGTCCACCCACTGTGCAGATCGTCGCCTGTTGTCGTACATTATCCATTTCTCGTCACAGGTTACGATGCGATCAAGGAATGGGTCCGTTTCGTTCCGTAGAAGCAGTGCGGACGAGATCTCATATCGTCGGTTTCTTTGCTCCTCAGACAGCTCGTGAGGCACCCATCTTTCCAGCTTTTTGGTCCTTCCAATTTCCTTCAGATGCCGGGCAGCTGCGTTGTGACTGACGCCAAAAACCTTCGCTATCTCCCTGGTACCTTTGTGTGGATCCTCCTCTACCACATCTCTCAGCTTGTCCTCATCAACATCACTATGCCTCCCACGACCTTCATGTTCTTCCAAGCTCTCATCTCCATTCCGGAACTTCTGATACCAACGATACGCCTTCCGAATTGTGGAACATCCTTGACCGAATGCGGCGTTGATCTTCTCGTTCGCCTCCTTAGCTGTAGTGCCCAGCTTGAATTCATACAAGTAAATGCCTCGTATTACCATTTTGTCCATCTGCAAAAGAACTCTAAAGTTTTCCCCACTTTTACATAGAAAATTTGGTACTCACCGGTAGAGCAAAGTTTGCGCTTCTAAATGATATGCCACATGTTAGGGTTAGTTCTTTCTCAAACGCGTAAAGACGCGCCAAAAAATGGCCAAAAAATGGCCAGAGCCAGTGCCATTTAATTCGTTACAACCTAATAGTTTAAACTGACAAAAAATCAGCTTCGCTTCAAGATGTTCATGTGTTTGACGGATGATTTGTTGATGGGCCTTAAATTGGTTGGGTGTCCTTCATGTGAGAGGTTGGTCACGCAGCCCTACTGTTTTAGAAGTTGCTTTTCTTGATTATCCAAAGTGCCAATGAGGACTTTGTGTATTTGACTAGTAGAGTGTCACGCCCTGCGCTACAGCAATGTTAGGTGACCTTCGTACGTTAACACAAGCAGCAGCTACATCTGACAGTGACGTCGGGAATACGCTTTTTGCGGTTCAATCAGCATTCCTTAATAGTTCGTAGAGGTTCTGAGAAGGGTGCAACCTTATTCTACTCTCCATTCGTTCCTGTGAATTTGAGGAGTTCTTGTGTAAAGAGCTTCTCTGCGAGTTATTCGAACACCAAGGCCTAGTAGTTCCTTTGCATATTTTATAGCATCTCCAACATTTAACCGTATCTTTTTCTCAAAAGGATAGAGGAGAAAAACTAACGGAATCTCAGAACGTTGTGATTTCGTGACTTTTCATATATATATATATTTATTTATAAGGTTGTAACGAATTAAATGGCACTGGCTCGCGCCATTTTTTGGCGCGTATTTACGCGTTTGATCAAGAACAAACCGTAACATGTGGCATATCGTTTAAAAGCGCAAACTTTGCTCTACCGGTGAATATTAAATTTTCTATGTAAAAGTGGGAAAACTTTAGAGTTTTACTGACTTTTTTGCAGATGGACAAAAGTGTAATCCGAGGCATTTACTTGTATGAATTCAAGCTGGGCACTACAGCTAAGGAGGCGGACGAGAAGATCAACGCCGCATTCGGTCAAGGATGTTCCACAATTCGGACGGCGTATCGTTGGTATCAGAAGTTCCGGAATGGAGATGAGAGCTTGGAAGAGCATGAAGGTCGTGGGAGGCATAGTGATGTTGATGAGGACAAGCTGAGAGATGTGGTAGAGGAGGATCCACACAAAGGTACCAGGGAGATAGCGAAGGTTCTTGGCGTCAGTCACAACACAGCTGCCCGGCATCTGAAGGAAATTGGAAAGACCAAAAAGCTGAAAAGATGGGTGCCTCACGAGCTGTCTGAAGAGCAAAGAAACCGACAATATGAGATCGCGTCCGCACTGCTTCTACGGAACGAAACGGACCCATTCCTTGATCGCATCGTAACCTGTGACGAGAAATGGATAATGTACGACAACAGGCGACGATCTGCACAGTGGGTGGATAGCGATGAGAGCCCCAAGATTTTTGCGAAGCCGGAATTGCACCAAAAGAAATTAATGGTGACAGTATGGTGGTGTTCGCTGGGAATTATTCACCACAGCTTCCTCCCTCCCGGTGAATCCATCACGGCAGAGAAGTACTGCATTGAAATTGAAGAAATGATGAAAAAGTTGAAGGATATCCGGCCGGCCCTGGTAAACCGAAGGCGAGTTCTCCTTCTGCACGACAATGCTCGCCCCCATGTAGCACGAATGACGTTGCAGAAATTGAATGAGCTGAGCATTGAAACTCTACCACACCCTCCGTTTTCTCCCGACCTCTCCCCAACAGGCTACCATTTCTTCAAGCATCTTGGCGACTTCTTGGTAGGGAAAATATTCAAATACCAACAGGATGCCGAAACTGCCTTCGAAGATTTCGTTAATTCCAGAACTTCTGATTTTTAGGCTACTGGGATAAAAAAGCTTGTGTCACGTTGGCAAAGATGTGTAGAATCAGAAAGTTTTTATATCTATTAATAAACTTGCCTACAAGCCGAGATATTAACTGTTTAAATTTACAGTGGTTCAGTGCCATTTATTTCGTTACAACCCAATATAAATATATATATATAGTCTCATGGAGACTTCGAAACACTGCCACCTTCTCCAAAGTTCGTATACGCCGCAGCATGACCTCTGAGGAGCGGCAACGAGAATACGAACTGAGGCAAGAATATAGGGAGCGCAACATGCAGCTAAACAGTCGTGTTTGGGTTGTGTACCGTGACGAGTTGAGACGAACCGAGGCACTGCCTAAACATAAGCCTTCGGGAAACGTCTGAATGGACACGGTGTGCAACCCAAAGCGATCAAATGCGGTTTGTTCAACTCTCGCAGTCTTGTGAACAAAATTCATCAGCTGCACCTTTTTTAAGTGCTTTCAGCCCTGATTTATTGTTCATTACTGAAACCTGGCTTTCAGATAAGATATCTGACTCCGAACTTCTTGCAAATTTTCCTTACAAAGTCTTCAGAAAAGACCGCTTAGACAAAAAGGTGGAGGTGTTTGTTGTTTAGCAAAAAGCTCGATAAGTTTGGCTGCTGTTAGCTCACCTACTTGCCTTGAGTCCGACATTACTTGCTTTGAAGCATTTGACGGAACATACCGAATCGCATTTAGGATAATTCTAGTATATCGTCCACCAAACTCAAATGCTGATGAAGATGACTCTTTCATTGATTCAATGCTTCAGCTATTTCTCTCAAGTAATCCGTTAATAGTACTTGGAGACTTCAGTATTGATTGGTCTCATTTTGAAAGGCCTAACAGCCAACATCTAGTTAAATTCAAGGAATTCTTCGAGTGCTGTAATTTAACACAAAATGTTACGAAGCCTACTCGTGGTGGTTCAATTCTTGACATAGTTCTCACCTCAGCACCTATCCTGAGAAACATTTCGATTCTCCCGCCATTTGCATCAGCTGATCACAACGTAGTCTGCTTCGAAATCCAAATGCCGTCAGGTAGTCAACGTGAATTTCCACTCCCAAATTTCAACAAGGCGAATTACGTTAGTTTAGAGCAATACTTTAGCTGCATAGATTGGTGGAAGGTTTTCCTAGGTTACCAAAATACTGATGACTTATATAAAAAATTCTGCCGCGTTGTCTATTCCGGGTTATCAATTCATGTGCCCTTTGATACCATGAAAATTCCAGCTCAACATTATAATAAACACATTTTGAACCTTATGTCGAAAAAAATTGCGTCTTTTCAACTCGCTGTCGAACCCACTCTTCCACCCACAGTATAAAAAGGTATGTGAAGAGTTGGACCACCACTTGAAGAGGTTTTAGCTTACAAGGAAAAGCAGGCATCGAAAACACGTAATAAGAAAGCATTGTTCTCTATAATGCGGTCTAAGCTCAAAGCTCATGCGGATCTACCTGTTCTAAAGGATGACGGCGGTGCCGTTTATATTAATGATAGTCAAAAAGCTGAAGCGCTAGCAGGGTTTTTTGCGTCAGTTTTTAATGAGGTGGAGAGCCCTGATAGTACTGAGCTTAACGAGGTATTCCTTCAAAGAAATACTTCCGATTGTCCAGAATATCATACCGGTGACTTTGGAATACAGGCCACGGAAGTACTAACAATAATGAAGCGACTGAGGGCTTCTACGTCAGTACCTTTTGAAGGAATCCCACAAATAGTTTACAAAAAGTGTGCTCAGTCTCTTTGTAAGCCTTCAGCCATAATTTTCAATGTTTCCTTGACTTACAGTAAAATTCCTGAAATTTGGAAAGAGTCAATCATTACTGCTATTCCAAAAACTCCTAGACCAGAGTTGGTTTCTTCCTTTCGGCCGATAAGCATTATTCCGACCCCAATAAAAGTGATGGAAAGTATTGTCAGAGATAAGTTGCTGGCCTGTCTATCTAGAAGTAATTCGATTCCGTACGAACAGCATGGCTTCATGTCAGGCGCTTCCACCGCCACTCAGCTTTCCGACTGCTTATTTGATTGGAACCTTGCACTGAACAATGGAGATTCCGTTGATGTAATTTACTTCGATTTGTCCAAAGCTTTTGACAAGGTCAGTCATCAAAAACTTTTGAGCAAACCACACCAAAATGGAGTTCATTTGTTCCTTCTAAAGTGGATACGTTCTTATTTAAGTGGAAGGCATATGCGCGTTAAAGTTGGTAGCTCATTTTCAAAATGCTATGATTGCAAAAGTGGAGTGCCACAGGGAGGGGTACTGTCGCCTACCCTTTTTCTTGCTTACACCTCTGACCTGCCCTCGAGGCTAGCCACAAGCTCTTATGTTAAGGTGAAGATGTATGCTGACGAAAGATTTGCTGACGATAAAGGTTTATGGGGCATACAACGGTGACAACAAAACATCTGTGCACCAAGCATTAACTCAGTCCATTGGCAATATGCTGGAATGGGCTGATGCTTGGCAAATTCCGGTCAATCTGTCTAAAACAACAGTTTTCCACATTGGCAATGCCCCTTCATTGGGTTACAAAGTCAACGACTACGAGCTGCTTTCCGTGTTTGGTGTCCGCGATCTTGGCATTTTCCCTGATCACGAATTGAAGTTTGAGAAGCATATCAATAAAATAGCGCGAAAAGCATTCTCTATTATGCATTCGATTTGTAGAAACATGAAATGCAATGACAGCTCCGTACTGATTAGTTTATATAAGACTTATGTAATCCCTATATTGGAATACTGTTCGTAGGTTTGGAGTCCTTCCTTAAAAAGGCTTCAGACCAAAATTGAGAAGGTTCAGAAGTCTTCCACTGGGATTCTATTTTGCAGATGTGTATCAAGGCGATCCCAAATTATCAAGAGAGACTCAAACTTTTTAACCTTAGAAGTCTTCTTTACAGACGCGTATTCAACGATTTAGTTTTTTGCTTCAAGGTTCTTAAAGGAGAGTCTCGACTTAGACCCTGTAAGTATTGGATCTTTTTGCCTACATTAGGTCATCGTAATAGCTACCGCTTCCATTATCCCACTATTAAAAGAAAAAATCGTGAAGAAGTGTTTAACTCTCTTTTTTACCGAGGTGCTCGTTGGTTACAAATGTTACCTCCAGGCTTTTTAGAGTTACCAAATACTTTTGTTTTTCGAAAAAGGTTGAGGAAAGTAGACCTAATTTCAGCATTACACCTCACTGATATCACCTAAGGGCAATATTGCAGTCCTTCCTTCTCCTTAGCCTCTAATTCATAGCTCTGTCATGCATTGGCTTCACACAAATAAGCATGTTGCTTTGGTGTATTTGTTTTCTTACGTTGTTTGTTTCTAATTCATATTCCCATTTGTTTCTATTTTTGTACTCAAATTTTCCGTTTTTCCCTTTTCTTTCCTGCCCACCTTTGCTGCTTTTATCTTTTTCTTCAATGGCAGTTTCTGTTTGCTCTCCTATCTAACTCTAGGATGTCTCGCTTTCTTCCCTCTTCCTACACCACACGTTACGCGGGTGTTGATGGAGCGATGGAGTTGACGGACCTATCAAGTTGGTATCCGGAGCCGTCTTCGATTACGACTTGCAGTGTTTGGCGGGCCACTGCTCTTCTCCATCAATAGTTCCACAAATCAACCCCTCACTCCCCTATTTTTTCTTTGCCTTGTGACAAAATATTTCGCTTCTCCTTGTTTTTTTCTTCCCAGCAGTTCTTTCCCTTTCCTCCAATTAGCACGTAACGCTGTTCAGCTTTGGTTTGTTGAGGTTTCTCTTTTTTTACCATGTTGTGTTACTAATCACATTTTGTCTATGGATTTCTTGTATTCTAGAATTGTGTGCGCATTTATGTGCAAATAAATAAATAAATAAATAAATAAATAAATAAATAAATATATATATATATATATATATATATATATATATATAAGGTTGTCCCATAAGTCTTCGCCGTTTTTTTCAACGATTCACTGCAGATTTCGCCGGCGGTCTCTTGCATAGCGCTGCACAGCTTTCGAAAGAAAATGATTTGCACTATCAGAGCATGTATTGCATTTCTTTTTTCGTCATGAATTTTGTCGATTTTTAGGTCGTTGAATTGAAAAGTGAAAAAGTGAAAAGTAGCCATTTGCGCACTTGTTCTCTCCGCTTAGGTTTGTAATATTTTGCGCAGTTTTTTATAGCTTTTGGAAGACAATGTTCTGCACTACAAGAATATGTGTTAGTGCTATTTGCTCATTTGTCCTTTATTGATTTTTAGGTCACCAAATTGGGACGTCCGAAGGAGAATGGTTATTTTTGCCGACAGCTCCTGCTCTGTAGTTGGACTTTCTGGGTTGATTTTATATGCCATTCGAAAGAGAATGTCTTGCTCTATAAGAATGTGTGTCGCATTTATTGATTTCTTTTGAATATCAACAAAATGTCAAAAAGAGAAAAATCGTCTTCACCAACAACTCCTTCTCCCCTTCAGTTGTTCGTATTCGTCAGAAATCAGCGTGAGATAATAAACGCGATACAAATTCTTACTGAGCAAGACATCTTCTTCCAAACGACATTTAACACCATGCAAAAAAGTTCAACCACAGAACCGGAGTTTTGGTAAAAATTCGGGCGGAAAAGTCGGAATTCCCAATTTGGTGACCTGAAAATCAATAAAGGACAAACGAGCAAATAGCACTAACACATATTCTTGTAGTTCAGAACATTGTCTTCGAAACGCTATAAAAACTGTGCAAAAAATTACAAACCTAAGCGGAGAGAACAAGTGCGCAAATGGCTATTTTTTCACTTTTTCACTTTCCACTTCAACGACCTAAAAATTGACAAAGTTCGTAATGAAAAAAGAAATGCAATACATTTTCTGATAAAGCAAATCATTCTCTTTCGAATGCTATGCAGCGCTATGCAAGAGAGCGCCGGCGAAACCTGCAGTGAATCGTTGAAAAAACGGCGGGGACTTATGGGACAACCTAATAAATATCACCGGGAAGCTGGGGGGGGGGGGGGTAGGGAGAGCAGGAAAAAGAGGTAAAAATAATGACTATGGAATCCGGAGGAGTATTACTGCAGTCGGACACTAAACGATGTCGACCTGTTCTCTATTACCGGTTAATTTTAATTATGTTTCTGCAGATTAAGCACTTCGGATTGGGACTCTCATGATCTGTTTCACGCCACGTAGAAAATGGGCACTTCGGAGAATAAATAGCGTACATGCGATAGAGGGTGGATGGGGTTCATAGGAGCAGTGAGGTTTTGCCCACCAAACCCCACTCCACTAATTTATATAGTAAAACTAGTTTTTTTAAATGCAATCAAAGTAAGAATATCTAAAAAAGAAAGGAGGAAGATTGGAGTCGTTCTATTCTCGGGGATTAGGGCGAAGCCCCCAACGAGACGTTGGGCGGCCTAACGGCCGCTGAACGTCTGGTCTTTTTATAAATCATGAATCATCTTCTTTGCGAGAAAATCCTTCAACCACTACAACGATCTCAAAAATGAACTTAACGGCTTTTATTGTGGAGGCGACCTTCCCTTTCAGAGAAGGGAAGGGAGACTCCGGCCAGTTGTGCCCCTGTTGTTACGCCAGCGTGAATGCTAGGTGGACTTTCATTGTAGAACTAATGTTTTGACCGCACCATCATCTTCAGAGACCTCAAGATGGCTTGAGCAACTAATAAAATGTGTTTATTTTTTGCCAAGTCGTTAAACCCAGGGAGTAAGGGGTCCTTGAAGTCACAATGGAATACGGTACATCATGAGTTTGGGGTCTTGTACGCCCGCGATGTCTCTGCCGGGTAGCGGCTCGGACCGTAGCGGAAGTGGGGTTGCTTCATGCGAGGAAGGCCGGGGTTTGGCTCTTGTGCGCGGCGGCATTTTTGCATTTCGATTGGCTGGTTGAGATTTGGAGGACTCTGACGTCTACGTCTACCATTTCAGACGTTTTTATGCCTAATTTTCCCGCTGAATGCTGTAGTATTCAACATGATGATGTAGAAATGCTCAACATCAGTGATACACAGGTACAAAGTGCATGAAGCAGCACTGGGCACAATACGGGCAGCGTACAAAGGCTACAGGCTCTCACAGTCTGTTTCCATAGATGGACCAATGACCTCAGGAGAAACCATCCTGCGGGGATTTTCAAAAGGGATCAGGATGTGACGTCAGAGGTTACTAAATTGAGAAACAAGGTCTGTGGATCCCGTAAATCAACCTAAACGGCATCGATACACTCTTTCCCTCATGCCTGCCTGTCACCTGGAAATCAGAGGTCTGCTGAAGCTTTCTAAAACCTAACACCAACAATGTCCACCGATGCTCGAGTGGTGATCCAGCTGCTCATGCTGAAGTGTGGTCCACCTCTCGACAACGAACTTTCGACTGAAGAAATCAAGCTGGTCAAATGGATGGCCAGTAGACATGGGATCCGACGCCGATTCGGATAATTCGGATACCTCATTTTTTTCAAACCCTGGTTGAAAGGATTGTGCGCATAATGAAATTTTTGAAAAGCTTCGATCTTAATGCATTTAAAATAGGGGAGATTTTCACCAGATCGTATTTTCAAAAAATTCAGATAACTGAGTTTGTTCAAAAATCTGATGCTTTATCCGATCCGGATATCCGATGTGAGATCCTAAGATAAATCAGTTAATTGGATCATATGAAAACCCTTCTTGTTAAAGCTACTCTTATCTGAGTCATCCCAAGATCCGGGACTTTTCAAAAATGCCATTATTCGCATAATACTTTTAACCGGGTTTGAAAAAAATTGACAATTTCGAATTATCCGAATCGGTGTCGGATCCCATGTCTAATGGCCAGCATACACAAGGACTTCGAAGCACGTCAACTTGAAGTTTACGAAGACGAACAGCTGGAAGTGGTGGAAGAAGAAGAAGATTGGGATCCGCAAGATGAACTGATGGACGTGGACAGGCGAGCAAGCAGTGGGCATATGATAACGTTTTCGGATGGAACTCTTGTTTCGGAGGAAAGGGGTCGTCTTCAATTGGATTTCGGCGGCGTCCTCATGATCATGTGGGAGGACACACCGCGAGGGCTTTCAGGCCTGGGCTACTGCGGAGCATCACTTGTCAACGTCCAACAAGCAGTCTCGCACAAGGCAAAGCTCGAGCCGTTGGTTCAGATTTCTACGGAGTGATCAAGACTAGGTCAATCTTTGGCATTCTTAGAAGATGTGTATCGCTGATGTTGAACTTCTATACACATCTATACCAATGTGTTGAATAGCATTCTCATTGCCTTTTGGTTCCGAAAATGGTATAGACGTCAAAATCCCCCAAATCTCAACCAGTCAATCAAAATTCAAAAATGCAGCAGCGCACAGAACCAAACCCCCGACCTCTCATGAAGAAACCCCACTTCCACTGTGCTCGGAGCTGCTTACCAGCAGAGGCATCGCGGGCGTACAAGACCCCCAAACGCGTGATACGCCGTACTCCATTGTGACTTCAAGGACCCCCTACTCCTTGGGTTTAGCGGCTTGGCAAAAAATAAACAAATTTTTGTTATAATTAAGGGGTGGGGATTCTCCTTGTATGACTCGCTTGCCCGTTCAGACATACGCTTCAGACCCTTCCCTTGTTAGAACGCTTCGACTAAGCGCATCACTCACCTCAGTACTTTTGAACGATAGCCAGACTAGCCGTAGCAAGCAAGTTGGGTGGTGTCGATGATAGTCTCTACGCTGTTGAGCCATGATTCGTTAATCCCAACAGAGGCTGGAAATAAAGGACAGCGTTAATCAATCCCTTGGTTGGATGAACTTCGCGGCATTCTGCTTGTACGGATATTGTGGAAGCAATAAAAGGTTAGCTATGATTTTGCCGAGGAAAGCATTAGCAGATAAGGACTCCGCTAATGGTGAAAGACAAAGGGCAACTTTCATTATTTCTGTTTTTCAGCTTTGATTTTGCCACTTCTCCCTTGGGATTCTAGTACGCCTTCAGTTAGAAATCTCTCCCAGCGTGCTTATAAATGAGCTTGTGATTATTTTCTAATAAACTTAAATGGATGCTACTCAGCCATGTATAACTTTATAGACTGCTTTGAATTTCCGAAGCAGTGTTGAAGCGATAGGGTGGGGAGCTGGGGAGCAGTAAACACAGCTATCATCCACAGCCGACGGTCGTACTACTAGTTCAGTTTAAACACGGCGGGACTCAAAAGCATGTTTTTGTTTGCATCAGTTAGCAGTGACTGCATCAACTGCGATAAGGATCCAGATTGCTGAGAGTGTCATGCTCGTCCTCCGCCCCAATCTTTCTGTCGCCTTTTCATTTGTACAGTCAACTTCAAATCGTCGAGCTCCTGCTGTCCTGTCCTCCTGCTAGAAACACACATTTGCTGAAGGGGCGGCTCTACTATTGCTTAACACTTTGAGGCAGTTCAGATTTAGTTTAGCATGAGTGGAGCAACCTTTCACTTCGCTTCTTTTCATATCGCTCTACACAGGCAGCGAAAGCAAATCTGCATGTTGTAGGCAAGAAGTTGTAGTGAAGGTAAAAGCGATCATCAAGCTTCCAATTCAAATTTCTAAAGTCTTCAGCACATATGACTTCAAATGTCGAAGTAAACTTAACCTCAGAGTAGCAAAGGCGAGACTACTTTTGTTCCTGTTGCCGTGTGAGAAATAATCAGTTTTCCTTGAGCTAAGGGTTGTTACTATGCCAGAGAAAGCGGTACAGCTGTAAGAAAATGGTTCCTAAATTTCAAAAATCATATAAGCGTTGAAGCTCAGCTGCTGCACTCACATTTACTATGCCCTAGCAAATAAATCTTACCAGGGAAGGGTCTCAATCGTAGGTCTGAACAGGAGAAATGGATAGTACAACGAGAATCTCCATCTTTCATATAGTAGAAGAACATGTTTCGTTTTTGCTGAGTCCTTGAACCAAAAGAGCTACGGGCCCTCGAAGGTGGTGAAGGTGCTAGCCCAGATGTTCGACTCCCGCCCGTGCTATGCACTATTTTTGCATTTTTTCATAACCGCTGCCTCCTTCACCAGTTTGCTTCCTACACATCTTCTACACATTTATTTCACTCTAAATTGTCAAAAGGGTCAGATTCGTGATCAACACCCCAGATGGTGATTAACACACCATGACCTCGACAACCCTAGGTACCCGTACCTGCTGTAACCTGTCGTAATCGGCATAAATTTTAAAAACGGATGCCAGATTCATGATCAGCACCCCAAATAACCCCCCTCGGGGAGGTTTCGGCCAAAAATTTTTTTCAACCTCTTCTCGACATCTGGAGTCGTGAAAGTATAATAGCGCCTTGATGGTGGTTCAAATCAGCTTACTTCCTACACATCTTCTATACATTTATTCCACTCTAAGTTGTCAAATAAGGGTTTACTATGAGCTGTGCTTCACTCACTTCTTCTAGTTTTTGTATTTTGCAACGCTTTGTGTTTTTGAGCGAATGTTAAACAGTGACCTCACAGCAGGTATGGGTTACAGCAGGTACGGACTAGGGCTGTCGAGGTCATAATCACCGATTTTGCCCACACTTCTCCTAGGGGGGTTATTTGGGGTGCTGATCACGAATCTGACATACGCTTTTGAAATTTCGGCTGATTACGGTAAGTTATAGCAGGTGACTAGGGCAGTCGAGGTCATAGGGTGTTGATCACGAATCTGGTCCTTTTGACAATTTAGAGTGAAATAAATGTGTGCGCGATGTGTAGGAAGCAAATTGGTGAAGGAGGCAGCGGTTATTAGAAAATGCAAGAACAGTGCATATTACGGGAGTTGAGCACCTGGCCTATCATCTTTGAAGCAGCCTCGTACCCAGCTGAGCCATCAACTCGCTTGCCACTGACCCTTTCGCCGCGTCCCCTACAATATCGCGCGCGCACGCAGGCACGTGGGCACGTACTGACGGTGCGATACTGTACCCCGCATTGGAGGGCCTGTGGCTCTTTTGGTTCAAGGACTCAGCAAAAACGAAACATGTTTTTCTACTATACGAAGGGTGGAGATTCTCCAATACTACCCATTCCCCCCGTTCAGACCTACGTCTGAGACCCTTCCCTGGTTAGAACCTTAGAAAAAATTCTTTAGAAGTTTTGGATGTCAAAGCTCATAGACTCCCACGGAGTGCTTCTTGCATTCCCTTATTAATAAAATTATTTCACAATTTTTTTCACAGATGAACTATTAATATTTTTGCAAAACGTGTGACTTAGATAAGCAACGCGTCTCTGGATCAGTGATCTTTTTGGCAAGGAAAAATAGCTCTTCAAATTTTGCCAAAATCGTTCTATCGAACAGTATAAAACGCAGAATAAAGATTGAAAGTAAATGCGTGCTCATCAGTGCACTTGTTGCTTTTATTCTTACTCCAAGCATATGTATATTATATCGTTCTGGATTACAGGAGTGTCTTTTTAGACAAATAATAAAAATACGATTTCTTTGGAAAGGATCGCCGCGGTGTTTTAAACGAACACAATTGCGACAGGAAGGTTTCTCGGACTTTTTAGACGCAAATTACAGCCATGAAGCTACCTTTGAGCGCGCCAGCATCGCTGCTGAAGCTGCTCACTCAGCGATAACTTGTTCGCTGTTCGCGGTGCCTGGGTGATGCAGGCCGCTCTGAGTCCTCGCCATTTAGGATGCTGCCCCAGATCATCGCTTTTGCGCTGCTCGGCGGATGCCTGTGCATGAGAGATCAGTCCTACGCAGTTCGCGGGAAGCTCATGTGCGGACCGAAGCCGGCCGCGAATGTCAGGGTAAAGCTGTGGGAAGAAGACACTGGTGAGTCGCTAGCGGTTGAAGTGACGTCGAACTATAAGAGCATCATATATTTGCTGACTGATAAACGATCTCTCCTGCGTCCAGCGTCTGAGGTTCCTTCTAGGAAGGGGAGAAAACAAAAGAATTTATTTCAAAGTTTCAAAATCCATTTTCAGGACCAGATCCGGACGACCTCCTCGATTCAGGCTATACGAACAGCAATGGTGAATTCCGGCTCGCTGGTGGAACGGCAGAGCTCACTCCGATTGACCCCATTTTCAAAGTGTATCACGACTGCGATGATGGCATCAAGGTACCTCCGATTTCTGTTCGACTCCAAAGATCCCATTTAGCTCAACCACTTTTAGCCCGGAATGAGAAAGGTGAAATTCATGCTGCCAAAGTCCTACATCACAGCTGAGAAGACACCAAAGAAAGAGTTTGACATTGGTGAGTATTGATATGCCTCAACACAACACAGAGGTAGCACTCTTTCAATTGAAGTGTGAAGACTTACTGACAATTGTTAGCTAGCCACGGAAAATACATCTCATAAACGGAAATCTATCCTTGGTAAAGAAGACACTAGTTTCCTATATGAGTTTTCCATAATTGCTCGATATTCATCACTGATTACAACCTTCAGTGGCAGATGCAAGATCACACTTTAGCAACATTTTGAAATAAATTGCTTCAGAATGGTTCATTTTTGACAAAACCTTCATATCTAGAATGGCCACCAAATTTTCTATACAATGATGTAACAAATGTCCAAGAACTCGAGGGGCGAACTTTTGGTGATTGGAGGGCTACATACGGTAATGTTCTGAAACTGTGACGGGCTTACGATCGCTCCTCCCGCGAGATAACGACCTCCTGGAGAACTATTCCCTTTTGTAGGGAATCTATTTCTGTAGAGGATATTACGATGGTAGTTAGAAAACGTAATTGGTATACACTCGGCGGCGGTTATATTCCTTTTCTAGCGCAAGATAAAATGCAAGAACTATGCTTAAAATGAAATGAAATCGAGATATCGTGCTATTTTAACAGTGAAATATCTGCAACAATTCATAGACCCGTGAATCTTACCTTCTCGAGTTTGTGGTCCCTCAGCGCTCACCGCTTTATGGCAGTAGTGGCTTAAATTTCCATCTTTGTGTCGCTGAACTAAATGATGCTTATTTTATGAGCCACTCCCCCAGTGCTGAGCTGATAAAATTCGAGGGGACCTAGGCCCTGTTTAAAAATTGTCATTCGTTAAAATCACGCCAGGAACATACTCGTCACCCTATGCAATGACTTGTGGCGGGCATCGGTAGACAATTCTGAGCTTCTCCCTGCCTTGACAGTTCTAACGTACGCCACTGTGCTAAAAAACTCCATTTTGCTTACCTATCATTTGCGTCATCAATTAAGAGAAATCGAATACCATTACGTCCGTCTTTCAAAAGTCGATCGGTCGTGCGGTAAGCATAATATTCGAGCTCTGGAATATTTTGAAAAAACCGTCATAACAAGACTTCTGACTGTAATGATCTTTGAAAATAATAAGCAGTGCTTACGAAACGTTTGCACTTTCAACTGAACGGTTGTCCTGCATAGTAAGCACACAGTGTGCTAGAGAGAGGTGAGTAATACTAGATACATAAATAGTACGTGCCCACCACACTGTCTTTGAGAGGCTCGCCTTCAATGTGCTCTATAAAACAGAACTTTTCTAGAATTGCGTGATATTATAGCACTGTTCGAATCCAGCTCTTCAGGTGTCCTCAATCTCGAAACAATTTTCCCCAAAGAAGAAAGGGAGCTGATCGTTTCTAGAAGGCGCCGTGCCGAGGACGAGACCGATGATTCAGGTTAGAATTCTCACGAGTTATGAACAGGCCAATAGTAGCTCTAAAGATTAGATTAAATTCGAAATCGATAAAGGTTTGTCGGCCGTTCAAACAAAAACGAAAGTAGCAAGAATAACATTGGTTTTGACACATTTAGATTCCTTCAGGCGTATTCGATATTGATAATAATCTCGAATGGTTCAGATTCATTCGACTACTACTCAAGAAAGCGATTCCAGGATATCATGCCATAGTGTCGGTTTCGAACCATCTGATTTGACTGTACGAAATCGTTCTCCACCTGGAACTCAGAATTTTCCATTTTTCCGAGAAAACGTGCATTGCTGCAATCTTCATTGCCATATTAATGTTCCTTAATACATAGGTGTGTTGCGAAGATGTTAAGAAGTCACCGTTCCATACGTCAGAATGAGATTTGAGAGATGTCGCTATCTCCTACGTCTTTTATTGTGTGTAGTCTTCATTCATGGTTCTGATGCAAGGATAAATAAACAAGTAGGTTTTGTAAAGCAAGTCCGTAAAAACTTCATCGGCACCTCTTTTTCTGTGAAATTTCGTGTGCGGCAAAGTCATCTGGGAAATTGTAAGCGCACCAAAGAGGCAAGTGAGTTGCTCTGCCAGAAAATGTGCACTGCTGTTTCATACAGTAAATTTCTGACTGATAAATGTGTCGATGTTATTCGTGCCAGGGACAGAGAAGGTGATTTCGATGTAAAAAGTAGAAATAATTGGAAGTCCATCCATTGAAAAATTGTTAACCCAACGTGGGTGACAAAAAATTCTGGTTACACCCCCAAAGAGGGCGGCAGCGTAGACGAGTAGTGGCAGGCTCACGCGTGCACCCGATCCCAAGTTCCTAGTTCGGATTTCTCTTCTCCAGGCGAACAAATCCTTCCGTCTCTGTGGGATAGGTTAACTGGTACCAGAGCCGTCTAGAAAGGATAGAACGCTGATTTGTCCCTCGGTTACGCGCCGCAGGCCATTGTAAGGCCTTTGTCATACCATCGCTCACCCCGAGCGACGCCTAATGACATGCTCCCATATCGATCGGGCGGCGCGATGGAATCGATATGGGTGCATATCATCAGGCGTCGCTCGGGGTGAGCGATGGTATGACAAAGGCCTAATGGTCAGATACTCTTTCAAATGGCCACTATAGAAATATGCAGAGTGTGTGGTGCATCCCAAAAGGGCTGATTAGCACCATCCTTTATCCTTTATCCGTATGCTCCTTAGAATCGTACAACTCCTCAAACTAATTCAAACTCTTTACTCTTAAAATATTACTCTTAAATGGTTGCTTTAGTTTTCTAAGAGACGTCTTCTAAGATTTTTTTAATAAAAACGAAGAATTTGTTCTCATAGACCACCACATCTTATTGGAAAACTCTGGAATAAACGAAGACAAAAATAGGCGTGATACCACGGCTTGCCCACTTGAAGTGCTCATAGGGAAAGGTCTCAGACCATTAGGAATATTCAAGTGTTTCCCAACATGATGTGATGGTCTATTAGAACAAATTCTCCGTTTTTATGAAACTTTTTCAGACACATTCAAAAAATATCTAGGTTATTGGTGTGGAAGAGCAAAATCCTTTACTAGCCTGCACTCTAGCCTAGTTTGCTGGTTCATGCAAAAATTTAGCATCGAATTAGGGGATCCTTGTTGTTGTACCACGAGACGGGGGGAGTGATACAGCGATCGTGAAAGCCGCCGGCTGTCGCGATCACTCCGAATTCATAGTTTCTTGTTCGGGTATCGCTAAGCAAGCTGAGCGTTAGATCCGTCTGTGGTCGTTGAGTTCGTAGCAGACTTGTCTGGAAAGGAGGATGTCTGGAAACGGTTAGCTACCACAAGTCATATATGGACCCCATACCCATGTAAACTGCCTCCACGATGTGCAGTAGAAATAGGATGCGTGGCAGGTATTGACCAACATCGACGTTCAACCATTATCCGTATCACCAGTCACACTTTATGATACTGCTACTAAAGAAGCATTCAACGTAATAGGCAGCAGGTGTGCTTCACTTCACTCCAGCACTAGCACAATGAAAGTCATCTTCAACAACGCTTTGCACAGGTATGAAGCGGCGAATTCTGGTACCTCAACCGACATACTGTTGCCGAATGCTGTTTCAGAACAAGTTATAAGCGATGTGGAGATGAAGAACTCCATAATGAAGATATAAGGTTCGCGCATCCTTGGAAATTATAGATCGAATTTCGACTAAGTTTGAGTCAAGTGGCTAGAAGGATGGATCCTGCCTAGGAGCAACATGGGCTGGTGGAGCAGTCGCGCCTAGGCATCGATCTTTCGATACACAGTCAAATACAGATATACCGTAGCACTAAATATTTCGCTTCCTAGCGGTGGCCCGCCCACGCGCTATGCACACAGTGGATCTATGGCCACTAAAACCAAATCGGAATAGATTTTGGGCGGGAAACTTGGATTGGAGCATGATTTCCCTCCCGCGAGCGGTTAACACTGAAGCATGCATACCTTCATTTGATGACTTCGAGCGCACTGAAACAGCTCAGTCGGGAAGTGCGCAGCTCTTCGAGCGCAGAATAAGGCTAGGTAAGGGACTCCGGGGTGTCGTCCATCCATTTTGCTCGCGTGGAAACTGTTTTCGTCGCCTAGGGGAGTCCGCAGCTGGGTTGAGCGCTCTTCGAGCGCAGAAGCTGGAAAAATGCGCACAAAACACCAGAAAATTGTGTAGACGTCAAAACCCCTCAAGCCGTAACCATTCAGTTGAAATGCAAAAATTTGTGACGCAAGAGAACCTAACCCCCGATCTTCTTCGCATGAAGCAACGCCACCATTCACTGCGCCACGATCCGCCTGCTAGTATCGCCATCGCAGGCGTACAAGAGTTCGATCGAATGCCCACCAGGGATAGGGCAAATTTTTTAAAATTTTCCCAGAAAACAGAAAGTCGCTTCGTCATAAAACAGAAATCAGAAAGCAGAAAAGCCAAAAGCGCCAGATAACAGAAAATTTCGAAGTTATCATACGGCCTAATTCGACCTAAGTCCACCCAAACAGAAGAAGTAAATGTAGCAACTTTTCAAAAGTAGCAACTTTTCAATAGCAAATGCTTTTGAACGACTAGAGATGTAGTCGTGGACTGGTGGTTCAACTTGCAAGCGTTTATAAAAATTTGTAGTGCACACCAAATTAAATGGAATCAGTAAACTGTAACTCATAATTCATAGATCTTAGGAGTTTTGACATTTCGAAGTATGCAGCATTACTCATCAGCTCCGTTTCACAGCTAACGCCCTAACGATTGCAGCAACAATCCGAATACTAATAAGCGGTTTAAGGCTCACTGATACAGTCCAAAATGTAGGTGTAATCACAAAACAAACAGTTCGGTAGGTTAATGGTCCACTGGTAATAAACTGGCCTTTTAGGGCATCGAGCAGAAAGAAGCCTCATTGACCATGTTTCAAATCCATTGCCTGAGTATACCATGGACGCACTCTGTCAGCATATCTAAAGCTGTCCAGAGATTTTCTGAGTATTACTGGCTTCGCCAGAACCTATATTCCTTGTTCGTCTCGTTTTCCTAAAATACCTTTACCTGTGAGTGGCTTAGTTTCCGCTAGCTGAAAGTTTTCAGTTCTATTTATCAATGCTCTTTACAGCACCTAGTTACTCCTTACAAGACTAAAGATGTTGTGTTGTGGCGTGATATTTCACAGAACAACACGAGTTTCTGACCGAAGGGGCTGTCAGCGCAACTGTTTTTGGGAGCTGGACAGGGGGAGAGCGACTTGGGGAGCTTTGAAGGGCGTCGAAGAAGTCATGAAGAAGAGAAGATCGTCTGATTCCGAGCCCACATATTCGACTCCACTGTTCTTCCCGCACTAAGATACGCCTCCCTTGGAGGCCATACGAAAGCAGGATGAACTATGAGGACAACTCGATGATCAATGAGACGCCATTTGACACAGGTGATACGTTGAAAATTTCATATATCACTACTGCATCACTGCATCGGCGAAATCAAAGGTGTCTAAAACTTTTCTGTCTCTTGCTAATTTTTGGCAACCAAAAGCTGAGCAAGTTTCAGAGCTAAAAAACCATCTTCGCCAAATGCTCTGCAGGAAGCGACCATTAGGGATAACCGGCCAACAATTTTCAATTTTCAAACCAGAGCTGGAGAGTAATTCGACAGTAACTCTTGGACAGCTTGTTAGCTAATCTATAATTAAACGCCTCTCAGAACTTAGTTTTGTAGCGTTTATATAAAGTTGTAAGTAATCGTAGATTGTCCGCATCACTGTTAAAATCAAAAAGAACACTGAACCAAATCATGAAAATCTAAAAATGTTCTATGAAGGAAAGTCAGCAGCCTTTACACAATCAATCAAACAAACAATAGTTCATGAGTGTAAGGCGCAATTTCTAGACGAACCCGTCCAAAAACGCCACAAGCTTGAAATTCAAAATACTCTAGAGACGTTGGTATGAAGCTCATAATTATATGATATCCTCCGGATTCTTTTATTGGATTTCCATGATGTAATTTTGTTCGCAGTTCTATTTTCTGTTTTGTATCCACTTTACCAGAAAACAGAAAACAGAAAAAGTTTGCCCAAAATGGAAAATCAGAAAAAAGAAAATAGAAATTCCGCCCATCCCTGATGCCCATGTGGACGCCGACGCAACCCAGGCATGCGGTCTGTCGAAGAATTGTGCTCCAGCTCTAATTGCGCGCTCCTATGACACGCCCGATCTGGTTGTGGTGGTCGTAGCAATGTCCGCTATGTAGGACTGCGCTAGAATATTGAATTCATGCAATGATGAGGCCTAAAAATTCATAAAAATTCATTGCCACAAGGGTGCCCTCTCCAACCCGTATTGCGCCCCGCGTCTTTTTTCTAGGTTGACCCTAAGCTAATTTCGAATTTGAGCCAAAAATAATGTTAAATCAAAATATCTGGAAGCAAAGCGACAAAGATGGGTCACCATGCGGCAACCGCACACCCCTATATTATGTTTTATGTTGCACGAATTTAAAAATTTTGTACTGCACACTGGTGTGTTTTACCCCGTTGTGAACTGAGCTAGGCCACGTATGATGTAATTGGGCATTCATGTGCCCTTTTAATAGGAAGCGGATAACCACTTGATACAAGGTGATCCCCTCTCCCGGAGCTGCTTTGTGTGTTAAGCCGGAAGCAGTTTACAGTTTTGCAGCATGCCGCTACATCACTATTAACTTGGCAACTTTTGGGTCGGCTAGGTGCTGCCAGGGCATTACTGTACGCAATACTGTGTACTGTGACGCTGCAGAGAAGGACCGCTTCAAAAGGTTCATCAAAGGTGTGCATGTCATCGTCATCCGCTTCTTCGTCAGCGATGAAAGAGGACGCACTAAAGATTTCATTGAAGGGGGGGGGGGGGGTGGGGTGAGCGGGTCATCATGAAGTACAGCCTTATGTTCTTTTTGAAACCGGAACTTTTTTTTTGCAGAAATGGTGTGCTCCTCCCCTACAGTAAACTGAGGTAGGCCATTTATGATGTAGTTGGACGTACCCATGCCTTCTTACCGTAAAGGGTGACCTCTTCGACCCTATTTGCGCCTAGAATTTCCTAGTCCTACCCGCTAGCCGGGACGATTTGAAGTGGACCACTCAAAGGAGCGGTGCCGCAGTGCCTGCCGCTGTAGCAGAATGCCAGGAGAACTGTGGCTGGACTCCCGGCACGTCGCGGCATCGCGACGACTCGTGCGCGGCGCAACTACCACTGGGTGTGGGACCACGATGCAGCGAAATGGACGAGATCGTAGTGCAGTGCCTCAAAACTCTGTTCTCGGCCTTAGGGCCTGTTAATACTTCGCGACAAGAGCGACTGGAGCGACTGGAGCGACAAGAGCGACGGACATAGTGTGATGTACGTAAATAATTGCGTACTCCACACTCCGTCCGCGACGAATGTAGTGTGAAATGCGTAGTTATTTACGTACACCACACTACATCCGTCGCCCCAGTCGCTCCAGTCGCTCTTGTCGCTCTTGTCGCGAAGTATGAACAGGATGGCAAGTACGAATCTAGAGCTGGGTTAAGTCCAGTACACTTCCTTTATTTGGTAATCTTACCATATCCGCAGCAACCCTAGGTTTCCTTCTTCAAATATATCGTGCTTATCGGACCATTTTGGTTTTCCCACAAAGTCTGTGGATTCTGTGAAGGATCAGACTGGGTCCTCGGCTCCAGATTTGCGTCGGGTAGATTTCCAGACTGATGTAAAGTTGGAGTTGACTAATTTGAGGGTAGTTTCAGTATGGAGCATATTCATTATAAGAACTTAAGACGACATAAGCTTAAATAGCATCTCTTTCTGGAGAGGCCTTGAACATGAGACAAATGGTGGTGCAATCCTAGTTGGTGGAGGCCGCTCTTAAGCAATTTCATAAGAACGGAGTGGGTTCCGTATTGCCGCGAATTTGACTCACCCAATCCATTGAAAATAGCCAAATTAGCAAAATCAAAATAAATAACACGGAATATATATAAATATATATGAACAATAAATAAATAAATATATATATTAACGAGCGGCTTGGGGAGCTTCCAAGAGCGTCGAAGAAGTCGCGAAGAAGACGAAGAACGTCCGACTCCGTGCCCACCTATTCGACTCCACTGTTCTTCCTGCCCTAACATACGCCTCAGAGATCTGGGCTATACGAAAGCAAGATGAACACGCGATCGGCATCGCGCAGCGTGGAATCGAGAGGACGATGCTCGGAGTGACACGACTCATGCAAGTGAGAGAAGGCCTCCGGAGTTCCGAGCTTCGCCGACGTTCGAAGATCAGAGACGCCGTCGCGTAGGTCAAGTTGTCGTAAATTAGGTGGGCCGGCCACGTAATGCGCTTCGCAGACACCCGCTGGACGAGAACCGTCACCGACTGGATTCCGCGACTACCGACTGGATATATATGCGATTAGGATGTAAAGGACATTGTCTGTATCCGCTGATCTAACACTGTACGACCTCGTTTAGAAAGAATTTGCCACTCTCTAATTTGGAGGCAGCAGCTTCCTTTATGAAATGCCAGTTGGCAAAGCTCCTCTGCACATTTGACAGGGCTTTTCTTTTCAAAAACGAGTAGGGTTCCTCGATTTGCTTTCACTGCCGTAGCGACAGCATGCAAATGCAAATTTCATCAATCTGCATTTTCGGGGAGAATTTCTTTCCACAATTTCCCTTAGTTTCGAGGAGAGAATGTTTTCCCCGAGAATTAGGGAAGTTTCTGGACGTTTTGAACTCCATTAGCATTATATTAGACCTAATCGCGTACTTCTAAAAGCAAAACGTAACACGTGTTCAGAGAAACATATTTTGTTAAATCTGTGGGAGGTTAACCAACGGAAAGGAGAATCCGACATTGCATATTTGAAAAATTTGATGTTTCACAACTAATGGCTTTACATGCAACTATTTGAATGTACACATTGCATATCCACATATGTAGTGTACGCACATGCTTACATTTGGAGTTTTTTAAGCAATTAAGAGGGTTTGGGAGCTCGCACAATTGATGAAATAGAAGTGGGCTTCATGCTGACTTACATCCTGAGCTTTTCTTCACTAACCATAAGATGGATGAATCCTTGCGTGATGTTCTAACCGTTTCAGCGTTCATCAGAGAATGCGAGCAGGAGGAAGTTCTTCAGCGGAGGTGAGTGGATGAGCAACATTCTCTCCATGAGTTGCAATCACTATTGTAACCGAGACTAACCACATCTCGTGGCCCCTATTTATGTAATTTAAAGTGCGAAGAGAAAACGTTTAAACCATTACAAGACGATTTCTTGATTTTCCATCGGCGATGGAGACACACCGAACTGATATAAGAGAGAACCTTGCGATTTACGGGTTTCAGGGCTTTATGATATCACTGAGCTTTTCTAAGCTTCGTTCCTACAAGAAATCACTATTCCCGCACGCACAGCCCTAGTGCGGTAGGGGTCACCAGCGAGGAGGCGAGAGGTGATCTCTTTCACCTTCACGTAGGTTCCATACCGGATACATAGGCGACTCCTTTTCCTTTTGTCATGAGGACCACCTTCGTAAAATTTACCACACATAGCCAAATGTAGTCAGAGGGTTCCACAAACGTGACCGAAATCAGCCAGCTAGCATGCTCTCGCATAACTCTTTTCGGTGTTGTGAGGAGAACTGATGATGCGGCTGCCTCCCGTCTGTATACCGTCCCAATTCTCGAATAACGATTTCGAGGGTGGCACTGAGGAGCTTCGGGGATATGGTATCCCCTTTCAAACCCCTCTCTTCACGACGATAACGACGTCGCTGTAGAATGGTGAAATCTTGGTCGTGAACCCACTGTACAGCTCTTGAAGTACTCTAATCTACTAACTACTGACTAGCGAGTAGGAGCGCTCGGAGTAAGGAAGGCTTTAGCGACCGCTTCACTTTGATGGAGTTGAATCCCTCCTTTTGGTCGATGAACGTAACGTGCAGCGGCGGCTTGTACTCTCGCGACACTTTGATGAGCTTCGCGTAACGGCGTGTATGTGGTCGACCGTGCTGAATCTTCTCCAAAATCCTGCTTGTTCGCATGACCGTCCTTCGTCTAGCGCTTCGGCGAATTCGAATGAATAACTTACAGATTGTGGAACATTTTGGGGAATACCGTTATTAGCTATGCTAAAGGAGGAAATAATAGAGAATTTCTGTTTATTTTAATTCCGCAAGCGCTTTTTTAGAATCCATCCAGAGAAGCCACAAAATTCTCGGAAGATACAAGAAACTACGAGGTTCTTTTTCTGCTTTCCACTAAATAACTCTATTGCACAAATCCGTCCTAAGGCGCCGAATAGACCTTATGTAGCAAAGCGTAAAACTTGCTCCGTTAGACACTAATGTATACCAACTGACGACAGGTGAATACGATACGATTTACCGCATTTCCTCATTAAGACGACGAGGGCCTCCTCCGTCTGCACTACATGGGATCACTGTGTGAAGGAAAAAAAATCGTTCCAGTTCATGTTTTGTTCTTGAAAGGAACTGTCAGATAATTACTTCATTCACAAACGCTAGCCGTTTTGAGGGCCCAGAGTGTTTCTTTTCGAAACAAAACAACGATGAACACAACAAGAATTTTCTTCTTTCAGCGATTTAGTGCGATAACTGTGTGAGGAATCCTTTTCTGTTATCATGAACAAAGTTGTTAGCTATAATTTCAGAAGGCTTCGTTTAGATTCTGAAAACAAATCGTTCTTTTTAAATTTTTCTGCCATTTCTGATGTATTGTATGATTTTCAACATGGATAAGGATAAGGATAAAGGATAAAGGACGGCGTCACTCAATCCCTTCTGGGATGCGCCAGCGCATTCTACTTCTACGGGATGTCGTGGAGGCGAATGAATGCGTATTTGGCCATACAATGACTTGCGGTGGCCAGCCGATGAACAAGTCAGCGCTCTATCCTTCCCAGACAAGTCTGGTACCAATTCACCGACCCCGGAGGGATGGAAGGCTTGGTTGGCCTGGGCGGGAAATCCGAACCAGGAACCTGGTATCGGGTGAACGCGACAGTCGCGCCTCCTCCGACTGCGCTACACGCGCCCTTTATTTTATTTACATCCCTTTATTTTCAACATGACGCCAAAATATTATGCCTATTATAAATTAAGTATGAATGATTACTTTACCACGGTAAACTCCGAGATGAATACTGTTACTACCAACACTATCGTCAACTTCAAACCATATTTTGAGCGAAATTTCGATGCCACATGCCCAGCTGTGACCGCAAAAGCCACTGGGATTGACGAGATGATTACAGTAGTCCTTAGATGATTCCTCACAAAGATCTTGGTCTCACACTCAAAGCGGCAGTTCAAAATTTGCTGTGCTAGTCACGCAGCAAGAGGCCTCGCCTTATTCTACTGAAGTGCAGCGCCTTCAAGTTATGGTCGATTGTCACGAAGTGTATCGGTCTCCATCAAAAGCTGCTTCATATGCAGACCGAGATTTGACTGGGGTGCTGGTTTCGTGCCATGCGGAATCCAATCAAATCTGCTGCTGTATCTTCGTCGTATGCACTGGAGTTGTCATCTGACTTTCTGATTCCTGTAGCCACACGGTATTTGTTGATGACATCATGTGTTACACTTGCTGTGGTAGATTGTGTGCTTTTGAGGACTGCGCTAAGAGTGGTTTACTACTTAAATGCCCGAATACGAAGAATAGCGGTGAGAAGGAAAACATTTGCGCGACAACTCAAAAGGTTAGAGCGCAGCAGGAAATTGGAGGGGACAAAGTTAAAGTGGAAGCTTCTTTATCCAGTCTTAATCTTCAAGATAAATTTTCTTCTTCATAGAATATGGCTTTTTTCCGTTCATGCTGTTATTTTTCCTCCAGAAAGCGCTTGTCATTTGTGCGTTGACGGCAATTGTTCTTGGAGTTTTGAGCATCATCGACCACTTAAAAGCTAAGGAAAATGAAAAATTGATCCCACACATTTTCCTGGTTAGTTCAGCGTCATACTCTTCGCTGTTGCTGCTCAATTGTTCTTTATGAACAAGGGTTTTCAGTTCGTGTTTATTTTTCTAATTGTCTTCGGGCTCTGGTTAAAATCCGCGGGATGTATGCTTGCAGTTACAGCCTTCGCAGTGAGTTCCTTTTTGTTATGGTTAAACTCCTGCAACAGGCAGGACTCGAGCCGCAGCCTCTGCTTTCCAGGCTATCTATCAGCCCATTACGCCATCAGGGGTGCTCAACTCAATGCCAATCCGCAATACCCTCAGCACTACTCGTGATAAAGAGACAACACGAAACCGACGTGCACCTTATCTCTAGTATAACAGCTGATCCTACGTTACTGGAGAAGCATCTGCGCGCATAGGGGTTCTCTATATGTAAGAATTAGATGACTCAAAATTGTCGTGCAAAGAGATCCGCTGGGGTTGCTTTTAGAGGAATGATTTTAGCCGTTTAAGCTTCGCTTGGAAGAGGCATAGTATTATTCAAGACCTAACTGGGGAAGGTTTTCGACCTCCCATGGAGCTCTAGGTGGAGGCCAGCTCGTTAGAAAGAGCTTGGAATGCTGATTACGAATATGGGTGTCAGAATTGCAAAATTTCTAACATCTTACAAATTTCTGTTATTTTGCAATGTGTCTAACAACTTTATCAGTAGTGAACCGAAGCAAAATAGATGTATGAGGCAGACATGTTGCTCCCACTGTGCGCATCTTATATGCACATACAGTCTGTCTACAACAAACAGCAACAAAACATTCAATGTACCAAGACCGGGTGCGGGAGCAATTACTCATCTTCACCCGCGCGTCGAGGGTGCGGTGCGCTGTCCGCGGTAGGCCAGCGGTGAGGTAGCGGAAATGCGACTTGTTAGGCGTGCCGAACGTTCATCGTGGACTACATTTCTGGATCCCGTGATCACGTGAAGGCATCGGATTGCTAACCAATTCTTCTGACCCAGCTTAATTCGGAGCAGATGTCATTCTTGAAACAAAAATCGGAACGTTTTACAGCATATTTGGAGGGAACTTCGGCAGACTTCAGCAGCAGCGTCAAGGCTTTCTCAACTTCCGACGACATTGCTCAGTTCTAAGGCGTCGTCCGCGTTTTCGGACATGTACAGCAACATCTTAACGAAATATGTCATGACAACGACACGATCATCCCCTAGAAATTTCTTCAATATAAGGAGAATTGGGTGCTAAGCTGGCTGGTGCCCACTCCATTATGAGACCATGGTCGTGGAACACTGAAATAAATACGGTTACGTGTTTATTTCAATGTTCCACGACCATGATCTTATAATGGGGCGGAAAGGAACTTCGGGGTCTAGATGATCTAACTTACCCGTTTTAAAGTACGTGTCGGTGTATGACGGGCACCCGCCCGCTTATTACCGAGAATTCTTTGAATTTTATTCTTTCAAATCTCCAATCGCCTCCTACCGGCTGTTAGGATTATGGACGGCCTCAGGCCAACTAGCGAGTCTCCAATCTGCGGCGCGGTTTGGCGCGCCACAAATTCGAACAAATGGGGCGGCGCTGGCTGGGCGGAAATGGGTGGCGGGCGGGATCGTGTAGGGGACGCACGAGCTACGTTTTCGCGTCCCACTGAAATACAGGGTGCGTAAAAAGTATTGACGCAGTAAATGGCGGTTGTGGAAATAGTATTGCGCAGTAAGTTTTAAAATGTTCATTTCAGAAATATGGAAAATGATCTTGCAAACACGACAGAATAAGTCGTAATTGACATCGTCTCCTTTACTGTGAATACAGGAGCGAAAACGGCGGAAAAATTCATGAGCACGCGCCGCAAGTATTCGCTTGCATTTTGTTCCGTGCTTCGAACAGGGTAGCCTTCTGCGACTGGTCACTTCTGTTGAAAGTAGCACAGACCTCGTTCTTCAAAATCACCTAGAAAGAGTAATCCAGCGGATTCACGTTTAAGCTGTGCTCGCCTGAGAAGCTGTTCACACCTGCGCGCGTTATCTGTTTGCCGTTATGGGACAGAGGTTGACAATTTTGGATATGAACGTTATCGTACTTGAACATCTTGTAATCATCATCTGTTATGACAGAGCCGTGGCTGACGTTTGGGTTGCTGACCTCTTTCCTCACCAACCGTTTCGAACAGCGCCAAATTCTCTTGTTAAGGAAGTATTCAGCTGTCTGGGTAACAGACAAAAAAAGGGCCACCGTAACGGTGACGACCATGTTTCTTCAGTTTTTTCGTGAGTGTTTTTTTAGCACAATACAGACAACAAAAATAACACATAAAAACCTAGAGGGGTAGAAACAGAAAGCTGGAGCTGAAACAAAAAGTAGGTGCGTCAATACTTTTTGCGCACCCTGTAGTGTCGTAATGACGTTGAGTACATTTAGTGCTGCTGAGCGTCGACCTTGGCATATTTTTTCAAATTTCATGTTGCGCTGATGGGGGACAAGAAGGACGGGGACTGAGGTAGAGAAGGAATTAAGCACGTACTCTGATCGGCGCTTTCCTATTTCACATTGTATAGCATTCGGCGCAAATTGGGTTGGGGTCAATATATGGAGCATCCCTATACCGCACTTTGTGCTGCAGGAATTAAAAATGTTATTCAACACTTTTGTGTCCACAATTTGATGAACTGCGTGAGACCATTTCTGATGCAATTCGACATTCATGTGACATCTTATGAACGAGGAACACCATTGAATACGGTGGCCCCTCCCCCCCCCCCCCCCCCCCGACCTAACCTGTGCCATTTTATAATGGCATTTTGTAAAGGAAATGATGCTAGGTGATCATGGAACCTTGGGAAGAAACGTATATCACTGGATGCGGTTTCAAACGCTGATTCCAAATATGTGTTTCGTTTCTGCTATGAGCATCTGTAAACAGAGTTATGGACCTTTTCAGCATGGGCTACAAAGCAGCAAGTGGCCTGAAAACTGCGCTGCTGGCCGAGCAGAGGTGGCGCAGGGGTAGCGGCGTGGTGAGACGGGGTGGCTTATGGTTCGACTCCCCTCTGGCGCAGGATTTTTGCAGCTCCTAAAAAAGATATGAAACGATCAACCAAAGCTCTATGTCAAATCGCAAAATTTCACCAGAAAAGACTCGCTTTCATACTGACAACTTCATGCTGTTGTTTCTGCCGGAATGTTTATCACTTTTACTCTAGTAGGATCTACAAAAACTGATTAAATGGTTTCGTGATCCTTGAATGGCTTCCAACTGTCGACTAAGAGCAACGTTTGCTACCTAGTTTCAGGGACTACGCACAACCTTCTCCTAGTGTACTTTCACACTGATACCTTTTCATCTTCTACCTCGAAGCTCCCGCATTCTGCATCTCGCAAGATGGATGCGAAACTGCTGGCCGTCTTCTTCTCTTGGTTGCACGCGTGAAGTATCGGAATAACCGAACTCCTCCAAAAGGTCCGCCGAAACAACAGCTGGTGAGAACATAGTTTGGGAGATAAGTCGGTAGTATTTTCCTTAGAGACCCCGTGTGTCGAAATAAATTCGCCCAAGGAAGTTATTTAAGCTACTGATCACCCACTTATAAGTATGGGTGGTGGGAGCATGGTAATCGATTTTGCGCAAACTTCGCCATTTGACATAGAGATCTTGGGTTGATCGTGGCAGATACTTTTTAGGAAGTGCAAAAAGCTTGCACCACAGGGAAGTCGAACTAAATCACTTCGTCTCACCACGCCGGTCCTCTACGTCCACGCCACCACTGCTCGGCCAGCAGCGCAGCTCTCAGGCTACTTGAGCTGGGAACCATGCTGAAAAGGTCCATAACTCCGTTCACAGATGCTACAACAGAAGCGAAACACATTTAAAATCAGCGTTCGAAGCCGCACCCAGTGATATACGTCTTATATCAAAGTCCCATGGTCACCTAGTATACTTTGTTAGAATAATTCAGGTCTTTGACGCTTTCTTCCTTGACGAAATTTGAGAGACTTTCGATGCATAGACTGTTGTTGTTAAAGAATGGGTTCCTCTTTAAGGAATGGTAATATTTTGACAACCGGCTCGGATCACTATCTTGTCCATGCAAAGCTGACTCTCAAAAGGAAGGTGTTCAAACGTGACACTCATAAATCGGCACCGGTGAGGATATCCACACTCAAGTCTTCTTGAAGATCCATCGGAAGACTACATCTTCTCTCCAAAGGAAAAATGTGCTAGCAGCTCCTGTGAAGCCATATCACCGTCTGCCTCGAGACTTAACGCACATGCGATTAAACTCTTGGAGCAAATAAGAGCCGTAAAATTGGATCCTAATGCCTCCCACCTTGGATTACCACAGGCTCGAAGGCCTGTCGAATTGTAGTGAAGGAGTCCATACAAGCCTACAGAAGATTGAAGCTGTTAGAAGCCGCTGGGAAAGGTTCAAGCATAAAGCGCTGCAAACGTGATCTCTGCAACCAGAAGGCACTGATGTCAGCCCTTATGGATGAGAATTAAGCAATGCAAACGTCTCGAAGAGCGATGGAACGCATCGTTCAAGAATTCTACACAGATCTGTTTCGTTCTTCCATCACTAGCCCGAAAGGCTTGATGCCACCAGCTGAGGAAGCACGTTCCATTCTGAAATCAGAAGTTGCGCATGCCATCAGAAGGATGAAGCCAGGCACTGCTTCTGGGCTGGACGGCATTTCTACTGATCTCCTTCGTACGGGTGGCAGTGCTCTCTGCTCACTCCTTGTCAAGCACTGCAACCACTACTTCCGTCTTGGTAGGATTCCGGACTCATGGAAGAAATCGAAAACAATTCTAATCTTCAAAAAAGGTCAGCAGGAGGATATCAACAACTACCCACCCATCAGCCTTTTCTCAGTTGTGTACAACTTCACCAATATACTGCTTAACCGCATGAAGCGTTGCTTGAAAGGGTATCAGCTAATGGAGCAAGCAGGTTTCGCAAGAATTCTCCTGCGTGGGCCATATTCAGACTGTCTCACAACTCATCGAAAGGAGCCGCGAATATCACATACCGTTTGTCCTTGTCTTCGCGAGTTATTGGAAATCGTTCTACTGTGTGGAAATCAACGCCATTCTGAACGCGCTTGTGCATGCTGGTATACCATCGCCCTACATCCGACTTCTCGACGAACGCTTCTCGAACACATCGACTACCATCTTGTTATTCGATCGAATGCTTAAAATTCCTGTCGGGAAAGGAGTACGGCAGAGAGACACGATTTCTCATAAGTATTTACAGCGGCACTCCAGGATGCAATGAAGGACTTGAACTGGGACAATAAAGGCTACCTAGTGCACGGTAAACGGATCTGCAACCTTCGCTTTGCCGACGATATTGCCCTACCAGCACGGCAGAAGTCGAGGAAATGCTGAACGAGCTCAATGTGGCAAGTATGAAAATTGGAATGGACATGAATATGTCCAAAACGCGATTTATGGTCAATCAGTGGTGTGACACGGGACTCGTAAGGTTGAATGGTGTCGCCCTACAACAGGTCGACTCGTACGTCTATCTGGGAAGAGAGCTGAACATGGGTAACGATCTCGCTGACATCGCCCGCAGGAAACGCACAGCATGGGCAGCCTTCAGTTCGATTCGCGAAGTTACCGATCAGGCCAAAGATGCCGGCCTCAGGGCCTCGATATTCAACGCCTCTTACTGCCTGTGATGTGTTACGCGGTGGAAACCTGGCCCGACAACAAGGCAATCGCCAGAGCAATGCAAACTACGCATCGTGCACTGGAGAAGTGCACAGAGGGCAAGCCTTCGTCAGCAATGGCAAGAAGGCCTACGAAGCTCGGAGCTAAGGGAGAAGTCGCAGTTAGCAGATCCACTGCAGTAGATGAAGAAGACCAAATATCGCTGAGCCGGACACCTTCTTCGGCGAAAGGACGATAGATGGGGTCTCCATGTGACGGAATGGCTCCCAATAGAACATAAGAGACCACTAGGAGGACCGCCAACACAATGAGCGGACTCACTCTCAAGATCTTTCAGAGAGCGGAGTCTGCCTCACTGGATGCAAGCCGCCAGAGATCGAGCGGTCTGGAAGAGTTGTGGTCCCCGCTAAGAAGACCTCCAGCCGACAAAAGGACTATGAAAGTATCAAAGTAAGTAAGTAATATTATGATAAACTGAATATTGCGTTAATGAGTCGGATGTCCGTTCATATCCGAAATCCGGGGTCCTCGAATTTGCCATTATCCGAGTGATCCAAAAATCCAGGGTCCACAAAATCGTCCTAATCTGAGCGCGAGGCGAGAGGGCGAGAAATCCAGGGTCGCGGCCGATACGCCAAGCCAGTGCGCCAGGGGGGCAAGCCTTCTACCCCTCGTCCGGTGACCCGCCCACCCACAACCCAACCCATCCCAATGGCTGCTCTGTGGAATAGTGGAGACGCAGACAATTGCAGCGCTCTATTTGAAGGACGAGGGGAAGAACGCCACTCGCACTAGGGCCAGCGACAACGTTTCGCAGCGCGCCGCACTGCGACAAGCTCTCGCCGATGATTTCGGCGATGAGGGTGTAAAGGGCTGGGCATACTCAGCATCGTTGACGCAGCTCCAATGATGAAAGACAGGGCAAAGACGCAGAGTGTGTGCGTCTGCGTCAGGGGTGGCGGCACGCCTATGACACAACTAGCTCCATCTGGCGACAACGGCGGAGTGACACTCGGCAGCGACGCTGAAAGAAATGAGCCCGGTCATTTCGTGAAGCACTCGGCATCGATTTTTGCCCGTCAAAAACGGGTCGAAGCGTCGCTACCGAGCGTTTTACCGTTTTTGACGCGCAAAAACCGATGCCGAGTGTGCCCGATCGTTAACACCCCCTGCGGCACTTTCGTTGACAGGGCGTCGAAGTACTACATGTCTCTAAGTGTGGGTTCCGCACCGATCAACGTGGATAAAAGGCCACACTAACATTGCTCAAGATACAGGATACTCACGAAAACCAAATACGAAGGCGCCATGGGAGCTTCTCGCTGAACCGTAAGAGTGAAATTATCTTGCTGGGTAAATCATTTTCTCCTCATTTTCTCATTAGCATTATATCAGCATTACTTTTTTCATCTCAAAACCTCTATCCTATTTTCTTCCTTATAGCACTACTAGCCCAACGGCCACCCTTTATCAGAATCTTACGGAGAAAAAAGACTAGATGTTCAAATAAAGAAATGGGATAACAAACACTCAAAATCCAAGTAGAATGCACGCGGGCGAGGCTGTCAAATTGTGTTGTGTGAAAGTTTTGTGTGTGCCGCCAGTTAATCGCTTCCGACGGATTTGAGTAAACGTTCCGCATCCCATACACCTACGCCACCGATGCCGTTGCCCACTTAATCTTATTAGAACTCATCCTTTATCGCTATGCAGCTTATTCATGCGGTCAGTCTACACTCAACTCAGTGAACTTCGACTTCAGGTTAGACTTCGTTCAAGAGTTTCATTCGCAAATCTGACACCCATATTCGTAATCGGCATTTCGAGCTCTTTCTAATGACCCTGGTATGTCTCCATTTCAAGTTCCATGTTAAGTCGATACCCTTCCCTAATTAGCAACCTAACATAGGATTTGCGCACCATCGTCGAGACGAGGCTCGGGGAGAGGTCATCATGTAAGGAAACCCTATACGACGTTTAATGTTGCATGAAATTAAAAATTTCATACAGCACTGGTGCGCATATGGTGAACTGATCATGAATAAGCTGAGCGACTTCTGGTGTCATTGGGCATTCATATGACTTTTTACCAAAGGGATGCTCACAATGTGAACACAATGTGATCCCCCCCCCCAGTCAATGTGCGCAGAATTGTCCGAAGCCGAACCAAGTCTTGCATAAATCTCCAAAGCTGCTCAGAAGTCTAATCGTGAGCTGTTGGCACGCTCACTTCCTAGTCAAACTGTATCACCCACCGTTCCATTCGTCATCGAACTGCACGAGTAGGGCAACACTTCCTTTCTGCCACGTGATGAAGTTGTACATTGGCTCCTGCCCGCCGAAGGAATTGAGGAGTCATACTGTTCCTTCATGTCTTTCACGAAGTACTTTGAATAATTCCTTAGTGGGCGTACTGGTGTTGTTTTAGTGTAGGATCCAGCCATTTATAATACGGCTCTCGCTTGGCTAGTGTCAAAGGAATAGCGAACACTGACTCTGCGTGGCCGATGCACGGCTTGGGATCACGGTGTCTGACATCGGTCACAAACGACTCTTGGGACAAAAGGCAGTTTTCTGTCTTCTGGAACACTGTAACAGTTCTGGAACACCCACGATACGGACTATAGGACCCCACATCTAGTTGAATGAACTCTATCAGAAACGCTTCTGTCCTATGTTCGTGATAGACAGCATGGACGTGCGTGGTAGGACACCACATCTAGTTGAATGAACTCTATCAGAAACGCCACTGTCCTATATTCGTGATAGACAGCATGGACGTGCGTGGTCGTCAACGTGTCAACAATTACGTGTTTTTGACTGTTAATGAGTACATAAGTAGGCCTTTGCAGGTTATTTTAATGGGCATATCGATACTACATTTGTCGGATATAATAGTTAATTCCAGAAACGTGTTTCGTAACGGTGAGTTATCATCATGTTCATCATATAAGCAAGCTGGTATGAAGCTGACGATTAGCTAGTAAGCATAGGATCTACTTAAACCATCCTACATACATCGGGGCACCATACGGTTAACGGTATTATCAGAATAAACAAAAATGCAGCAAAGCAGTGACAAAGAAACAATAGTAACAGCCTATATAATGTTCGGTGATGAGGGGGTCAGCCGATGGGCAAAAGGGAAAAGAATGAAGATAGCGGACAGTTGACATTACCTCTACCGTAATCGCGCGCAAAACGCGCTTGTTGTGCACTCGCGTACGCGCGAGATAGCACCCAAGTTGGCGCCTATGTTGGATTCTGCTCGTCTTGTGGCAGTAAACACTTGATGAAATGGTGAAATAAGTTTGTCGACGCGCTTGTGCGCTGGTTTATATGATACTTCAGCATCGTGACAGCCCCATAAACACAACCCATTGAGGCAATGAGATGAGAAGTCTTAAAACAGAAGGGGCGCAGTGAGTTTCTGAAGTCAAGGTCAGTCTGATGATTCTCCCAATTTTAGTTTATAAAGCAAGACCGCATTATTCTCTGATACTGGTTTCTTTTCAATAAATCTACAACCCGTGAAATTTTTTTATGCAACACATTGTCCTCAGAAAGAGTTGTGCTCCGGAACCGTTCTGCTATAGTACATCCCATCTGACAAAGCAGATGATCTTTCTAACCTCAAAACGCTGACGTGCAACAACCACAACCACACTCCAAACTCAGTGGTTGCTGAGATTTCAAATGCTGAACCCAAGCTAACCACTGATGTCACACCGCCATAGCAAAAATCGGAAAGGAAACACTGTAATGGCGCGGGAAAAACTATAGCAGGGGTATGGGACTCTAGTGTGTGGCTCAAGTGACGCGCCCGTGTTAATACTGCCTACATCCTGGAGTTCCGTCCCTTGCCAAAAACGAAGACAAATGAAACGCGGATCTGTAGTTGAAAAGAGGAGATAAGACTGCACTGCACTCATGTTGAAGGTACTCGCCAGGACTGTTGCCGCGGCTTGCTAACTGTAAGGTTATCCCCCTAACTACCACGGCGCCCATTTCATCATTATTAGATACATTTAGTTGCGGGTTGCACACCATAATATCATTTCATTACATGTCGTCATTAGAAGTTACATATCATTTTACTACATCATCATTAGTTCTTGCATCACCATGATACTTTGAAGGGGACACCGTGACGGAATGTGGCGCGCACGTGCGGTGCGTAACTACTTAAGGCGAATCCTGATGACTTATTTCCCCTTCTCGATCACATATTCACCTTAATTTGCCTCCAGATCTTGGCAAGGGAAGGAGCTCCAGGATGAAGGTAATTTTAACTTGGAAGCGTTAGTCGTGCCACATCCCGGAGTCCTTTCCTCTGCACAGATCTTTTCTCCGCTGATGCGGAGAAGACCACAGGGAGCATTACTATTTGCTTGCCTTCTTTCTTTATTTATTTATTTATTGCCAATTAGAGCCACTCACTGCAAGGGGGAAAATCGCAGAAAAAACAAATTAAATTGGCTACTGAAAGATGACATGAAATAAGAGAAAAGGGAAGATGAGAAAGAAAAAAAAACAAAAAAGTGGGCAGGATTCGCGAGCAATTGATGAAGATGGGGGAAACTGAGGACTTTACTGATGCACACATCGCGCTTGTGGAAAACGGTGGCTTCTTGTACATGGTGAGCTTGTACTTGGTGAGACAGTTAATAAACCGTGCGCGTGAAGAAAGGAATGCAGGCGAAGCAAAGGGCTTACGATACAACCATAGGTGGCAGACTAGCTGTAGCCTATGTGGGGTGGACCTTATAGGTGTAGACAAGGGGAGATGGTACGCACCCCAGTAGGCTACCCTGATGGGAGGTCATAAGCCCTTACCAACTCGCGCAAGGTGGTCGACATAAGATTCGGAAAGTCCAGTGTATCAGGCATTAAAGTTCGTAAAAAAAAAAGCTCCACATTGCACAATTTGTACAACAGCAATGGTTAGAGAGGTTATAGGGAGCGATATCGAGAGAAAGAGGTACACGGCGCTATACATTGAGAGATAAGATACAGCTGAGCTAATTCGGTACTTGTGAATGCAGCGAGAAGTGGGATATTTCAATGGAAAGAATGGCATTGACGTGTTCCGGAAGACAGCATCGCTGAACGTCTGGCTCAATTATCTGGCAACTTGGCGGTTGAGCTAGAATGGAATGGTAATTGCACAACACTACTACCACAGTTGGAACCAAGGACGTTACATTTTGACCTATGACTCTATCACTTGGCCACTGATCTTTCTAGAATCTTCTGCAGTAGCATATAAGGGGCGTCAAGTAGGATGTCGTACGTCTCCTACATCGTCTCCCACCACGCCTCTCACAACGGGCCGCAGGAGGAGCGCCACGACCCCGGACCACCACCACAACCACGGAAGCGACACGATCGACACCGAACCCCAAGCAGCAACGCTCGACCGCGGAGGAATTAACTGCGAAAAGACATTGCGATATCCCATGTCAATAAATTGTTAGCAGGTCGCTACCGCAGGGGGACTGAGTTCCCGTTATAGCGCGCCAAGACAGCGCGTGCGCACGCTGCGCCATTGTGCACGGGACGGCAGTCAGTGTGGAGGCACTCAAGTGGACATAGGGTTCACCAACTACAGTGTAGCTATAGCTGTGCTATGGCTCGTGAGGCCTACTGAGATCTCAGTTCAGCGTACATCATTAGTCAATGTAGAGGCATCATCCCTTAGTTGTCTTAGTTGCTGGGCCAAACGGGTCTGAAATGTGCAAGACTTTCTATGTATGAAGAGATCCGGATGTAGATTATTCCACTCTGCAACTCCTCGAACAAGGAAGGAGCCTTTATAGCCAGTCGAGTTAGGTTTTTCTGGTCTTATACGGAATGGGTGGCCCCTCAATCTACCGATGGTCTGCGAGGTCTCGAAAAGGTCGGAAATGCTAAGATTAATCTCGCTTGTTGTCAGCTTATACATCAGTGTAAAGTCTGCAATCTTACGCCGGAATTCTAAAGTATCGGTATTAAGTCTAGACAACCGCTCTTCGTAAGAAAGGCCTAATTGACCGCACCTACTAAAGCAGCGATATGTGAAACTTTTCTGGACCTTTTCAATTTCAGCTATATGCGCTCTCTTTTGTGGTGACCATATCGGTGAGCAATCTCTAACAGCGGCCTTACATACAAGACAAAAAGTTTGAAAAGCATCGCTGGATCTCGCGTTCTGAAAGATCTTAAAATAAAGTTCGAACATCTGAGCGCCCTGCTAGCACTTTCGCGGATATATTCTTCAAAACTGAGGTTTTTGTCATAGGTAATGCCTAGGTCTCGTATCTTATTAACGCAGGTTAGGGTAGCACTCCCTAAGGTAAACGATACATCAGGGTGGTAACGTCCTAAAGTCATGACAGCGGTTTTTTGAGCAGAAATCTCTAACGACCACGTCTTGGACCACTCTACAACGGCATCTGTTGAGTCTTGAAGTTTCTAACAGTCGTTGATCGTAAAAATTTTGGTGTCGTCAGCATAAATGCTACAATAACAACCGGGCGGGAGAATGCGGGGCAAGTAGTTAATGAAGATTATGAACAAAGGAGGCCCAAACATGTTCGTTGAGGAACGCCGCTTGGTGTGGGATAGTAAGGGGAGAAGCTGTCGTTTATTACTACAGATTGGACTCGGTAAGAAAGGAGAGAACGCAAGAATTTCAGAAGTTGACCTTTAATCCCATAGGAGCAGTTTTTTAACCAGCAGTGGTATGGAGATAGAGTCGAAAGCTTTTGCGTAATCTAGGTAGCAGACAGACACATAGTTTCCTCTATCTAATTCTCTGTGCCATAAAGGGATGGTGGAAATAAGGGCGGAAGTAGTTGATTTATGCTCAAGAAACCCATGTTGTTCTTTTCGAAGTAAATGATTTTCATTTAGGTAAGCGGTAATTTTTTTTACACAAAATGCGCTCCATAACCTTGCTAATTGAACTGGTTAGACATATGGGTCTGTAATTAGTGACGTCGTTTTTTGGTTCCTTCTTAAAGATTGGACGTACAAGACCAATTTTCCACAGTTTCGGTACTTCGCCATGTAACAGAAGTTGGTTGAAAAGCATCGTCAGAGGAGAGGCGAGCTCTAGAGCTGCCTTCTTTAGGAACATATAAGGAATCCGGTCGGGCGATGTGGAAACTCTGTTTGGTAGCTTTCGCAGCACGCTGTAAACTGTTTCACTCGTGATATCTAACCAGTTCAATTCGATGTCGGTTACGGGAGGCAGTCTATCACTCGTATCACTTGGTTGCTTGTAAACTGATTTGAAATAGTGAGCAAACAATTGGGACTTACCGCTATCATCTCGAATGTGCCCTCCGTCATTGATAAGGTCTGGGATACATTCAGTCAGCCTTAATTTCTTTCGGCAGTAGTTAAAGAAACGTTTTGGGCTACCACAACAAGCGATTCCTTTTTGTTAGGTTATCTGATATCTAGCTAACGCCCTCTTAAGCTTCCGAGAGAATTTAGAGTATCTAAGTCTCTTACAGAAAAAGCGGAATAGTGTAGCCTCTCAACTTTAGCCTTCAGCAGCACCAGACTTCTCGGGTATTTTTCACGGTTTGTGCTACGCTTCAATAAAGGCACGTATTTGCTTATAAGTTGGTGGAATATGCTAATAATTTTCGTATACAAAGCGTCAACACTGTGGGAAGAATTACTTATTGCAATCCAATCTATTTTAGCCAGAGCGGAGATTACAGATATGTAGTCACCTTTAAAAAAGTTCCTACTCTCCCTATGTTCTTTGCTACATTTTTCTCTACCTCAGAAATTGAAAAAGTGCACTGTTGTGATCCGAAGTACTGAAAGGAGGAAGAACACGTACCGCTGAAATTATACAAGGTTGTGAGGCTAATAAGATATCCAAAACATTAAGGCCGTGGGTAGGTTGTTTCACCAACTGCTCTAGCTTCAGTGATATGGCAAAATTCAGAAAATCACTTGAAGAACGGGTTGAAATGTTTCCTCTATGTCTCATGCCACTCCAGTCAATCGTTGGAAAGTTGAGATCGCGCATTAAGAGCATATGACCATTCCAGTCATCGCACAGGTTGTGGAGAAAGTCTATGAACTCGGTGAAAGTGTTAGTTGCAGATGATGGACTGCGATAGCACATTAGAAACAAAATATTTCCACGCTTTGTTTCGATCTGCAATGCTAGTACCTGAATTTCGCAGAAGAAATCTCTTTCTGCTATAAGTCCATGACGAATCTTCTTGTGAATAAGTGCCAGCACTCCACCACCTACTCGCACACCTTTGCAGTCACAGCGATAAACGGCGTACTTTGAATCATAACTTAAAAAGGCATCATCGATTTTATCTGGTTTGCACCAGCTTTCTGATACGAATACACCACTTGGCATTTTGTGTATGAGAAAGTTGAGGTCTGGTATTTTGTTAACGATTAACCTCGCGTTAAATAAGACGAAATCGTGATGAGCGGAGTGTAATTGGGAATGAGAATTTGATGAAGGCGTTCTGCTTGACGTGTTGGCAATTCTGTTACCCTATCACAAAGATGTGTGAGGGGGAGCCGGCGGCGAAGAAGGTGGGAGGGATGCTGGCACCGATCCAACCATCGAGGAAGTGGGCTGAAGGTTACGTTGAGTTGGCAACTCGCGGGGATTAGTCAATTTATGGATAGCCAGATCTCAACATGGTCACTATGGAAAATACTCAGTCTCTATGGAGTCCCCGCGGCCCTCGTCAAGGTGTTTAGAAGTCTATACCACAACTCCTCGTGCTGCGTGAAGACAACTCTCGGAAATACAAGATTCTTCGAAGTCACCACAGGAGCCAGGCAGGGATGTGTTCTCTCACCGTTGCTCTTCAACATCGCACTCGACTACGTACTGAGAAGAATGACAGCCGATGTACAAGGGGGTATCCCTTGGTCTAGCGGTCGCCTTATGGATCTGGACTTTGCCGACGACATTGCCATATTCGCTGAGGACAACGATACTCTTCAAAGAAGCACGGAATGCCTTAGCTGGAAGCAAGCAAAATCGGCCTCCGAATTAGTCCCGAAAAGTCAAAGATCATGCACGCAGGAAATATGACCTCGGGAGACGGCATCTACGTAGGACCGGATCGCTTGGAAGTAGTGGATAACTTCACCTACTTGGGAAGCATGATCACCAGTAACGGAGATGCTGAAGCTGACGCTCGATGCAGGATTGCGAAGGCAACGGCAGTGTTCCGGAGGCTTAAGCCACTGTGGACGTCGTCTTCCATTTCAAATAGCGTCAAGCTGCGTTTGTATTCTTCGATAGTCGTCCCCACTGCAGTGTACGCTAGCGAAACATGGATGATGTCAGCTAGCATCATCAGACGGATCAACGCGTTCCACTGCAAATGTCTACGACAAATGAGGATACGCTATACAGACTGCTTGACGAACGAAGAAGTACTACAACGCTGCCGCTCGAGCAACCTCTACGAAACCGTTGTGCAACGCCGACTCCGCCTGGCCGGACACATTCTTCGAATGCCGGCGCACCGCCTGCCAAGATCAGCCATACAATGGACACCGCCCGGAAAGCAAACCAGAGGCCGCCCAAAAAACACGTGGCGTCGCACGTTTTTGAATGACTTGGAAGTTATGAATATTTCTAGGCAGGAATGTGAAGAAATAGCCCAAGACAGGCAGCGGTGGAAAGAGTTCGTCGCCCTATGCGCTCAACAGCAAGGGAGGAACTAAGTACTAAGTAAGTAAGATCTCGAACAATGTATAGAAGCTTACCTTCATGGCTATTCATTATACCTGCCTTTCTCCTCAGTGATCGGTCGTAATCCAATTCCTCTCTGGTGTAATCAGTCCTAGCGTACGAATGCACGTAGTCCTTTGTGAGCGATTGCCTTCCCGATCACATATGCTCAAGCATCCTATCCCTGAGGTCTTGGTTACCTAAGTATATCTTGATTATACGAGGGCGTGAGCTGGCTGCTTGTCTCCGAACCTTTGAATGCATATGAAACGTAATTTTGCCACTGTTAAATTCGCTTAAAAGAAGCTCATCACCAGAAGTCTCGACGACCTCTTTGATGGCCTCTCTATCGAACGCATACGTGGCAACCTCGGTGTTTTGCTCACCAACTCCTACCCATGTGATACGGCAGGTTTTCGCATCAACAATCTTTGAATCTGTCTTGAACTTAACTAGCGTACTGTACAAGGCAGATCTAGGGTCGGAGTCTCTTTGAGGTTCGGAAACAAGCTTGTTCTCAAGAGCGTCAAGTCTCTTAAAGATTGCAGCTTGCAACCCCTGCATCTTAACAAACACTTCAAAGATCTTATCAAACCGTTCGAAGTACTCGTCCCATCGTTTGAGCGCGGGCATAAGCCATGACGGCGCCTCGTCGTTGACGTTGGCGTTCTTCTTAGGTTCCATTTCGAGATCAGTGCAGTCGAACGGAGTAAGTCGCAAGGCGAAGAGACCAGCGAAGAGCGACCGACCCAGATGAGTACTCTAGGCGGTTCTTCATTAACATTGTTTCTCGTTTTTATTGTCCATGTACCTAAGGTTTTTAGACGACCCCTCCCCCGAAGTAGCAGGCTGAATTTATCTTACAGGCAAATATTTATTCTTCGTACTCATTCGGCTCGCATGCACCAACTGCGTGTTTATCGTCACAAAACTTAACAGAATCCAATATAGGCTTTAACTAGGGTACCTTCTCATGCATCCGTGACTGATCTAAAGCACGTATTGCGCGTAAGGATCACGGCAGACCAAATGTCAAACGTCCGCTATTTCCGCTCTTTGAAAAAGAGTATGTCTAACCGATCTAGTACTATTTATACAATGCAAAACTCCTACAAACCATAAGATCGATTCTTCTCATCGGAAGATGATTGCCGCGGCTGGAGACCGCCTTTTCTCAGCTTCTTGGACGAGCGCCGGCGTCCACACTTGTGAGGCCTGCCTTGTTTCCTCGGTATCGAACCAGGAGCGGAGCGCGCGCAGTCGAGGTGGTGCCAGCCCATGTGTGCGCCGATCGCGAGCAAGGGCGCTCCATTGAGGTGTCGCCTTTTCGTCTCCACCACTCACCAGGGAACTACCTGAAGTGTAGATCTGAACCAGCGATGCGATGCATATGAGCAGAAGCGCCTCCCTCTCAGAAGTAACAATGTGCAAGTATGTCGACCCGATACACGTGGGACACCAACCTTCCCCATGCAGCACCCGAAGCTGCCAAGGCTCGCACCCCGGGAAGGGTAGAATGGGGTTGGACCAGTTGGGCCTGGTCTCTATACTTTATGACACAAATAAGGTACCGAGGGCCAAGACCTTTCGTATTAATTCTAGCAGACTATCACAATAAGACTGTTTATTGCGAAATAACTAACGAACTAATAAGCGTACACGATACAAATCAACGAAACTTTACAACACAATGAGGCAAAACCCTAGACAAAGGTGATTGAGTGCGACGACCCTGACCTAGAATCCTACTGTGAGCTTTTTATGTGGTCCTAATTCCTTAGAACCGCACCGTAGCAGACTTCACAGGTGGTTGCGGACGAAACCAGACACGCAATGACAACAATACGACAAGAAGCGGGCTTGACCGGTACTTGCAGTCGATACAGGAAATGCGATGGGAATGCTACGACGAGAAGCGAACCTGATAAAAGGCTGAAATCAAATAAAGTTCGAGAAACACAGCTCGACCTTAGTCGAGCTCACGTGTGGGGCTAGAAGACCAAGACTAACTAACTGCGAAGGACCACTCTCCTCCCCTACCGCCTTCCCGTGCGCACGCAACGAAGTCGCCTTGACTGAGTATTCAATCCCTCACGGGCAATTGCACTCACCCTTCTTACCGTATTCCTTAAATAAATACCGGCCTATTTTCATTTCGTTACCAGGATTATTCCTACCCTTCAATGGGCCCATCCCCTTTCAACGTCCTCCTGTAGTGGAATTTCCCTCCGTTCGCCGCGCTCATACCGTGTCCCTTCCAATCCGGCAGCCTAGTACATAGGGGGACGTGTCACTCTGCATTGTCTACTTGGAACCCACGTGCAGGGTCACGCGCAGGCAGCTGCCTACGACCGCTGCGTGGGGCTTTATCCTAACGCAACCCAATATGCGCACAACAGCCAGCAATACCAGAGCGACCATGTAATAACTGTGTTTTTGTGAGGCACATCTGAACCAATGCCGATCTATTGGACGCTATATCGCAGGCAGTATAGAATAGTGTAGGAGAAAATGGAACGACTCAATAGGAGACGCAGAGGAGAATGGGCGCTACATTGGATTGACTTTGCGCCACCCGCACTCCAGCTGTCCTTCGCAGGATCGCGTCCCGCCCGTCGTGCAGTCGATGTATTAACTTGAGTGAGACTGTGGCTAGGCCACGAAGAAGGAGTCCTGCTAGGCTGACCACTGAAGTGTAGGTCTGAACCAACGATGCTATCTATATGGGAAGTAATAAACTTTCGACCCAAGTACAACATTGAGCAGAGTTACGGCCCGTGAAAGCTGCACCATTAAAGCGGAGTGGTGAAGCAAGCAAGAAGGCTGGTACCTTATCACTCTCGAGTTCATTGCTTTTCGAAACCATGCGTCGACCAGACGGTCGAGTGGATAGCGTAGCAGACGAAGGGTCAGGGGTTAGGATTCTGCGTGGGACATGTCTTTTGCGTTTTGACAAACTCATTTCATGCTAGGAGTGTATGCACTGATAGCAGATAGGCAAACAGCAGGTTTATATCAGGGATGGGCGGAAATGTTTAAAATTTTCCCAGAAAACAGAAGATCGCTTACGTCAGAAAACAGAAAAGCTAAAAACGCCTGAAAACAGAAAACAGAAAATTTCGAAATTATCATACGACCTAATTTTTCTACCCAAATATCAATTTTTTTTCAGTTGCGATCGCTTTTGTATGGAAAGAATTGTGGTCGTGGACAAGCGTTTTAACTTCCAAGAGTTTATAAAAATTTCTATACACTCAAAATGCTATAAAATCAACAAATTGTTAACCTTGACTTATAGATTAGGAATCTCGACATTTGAAGTATTCAAAATTACTCGTCAGCCCCGTTTCGCAGCGAACGCCCCTCGTAGTGTTCCCACTAGTAAGAAACTAGCCTTTCAGAGTATCGAACACAATGAAGCCATATTGACCACTTTTCGTATGTCTCAACTCTGTTGCTTGAGTTTATAAACACCTCTCAGCATACTCTGAGGTTGGGCAGATTGATTGAGTATTACTGGCTGCGCTAGAATCTATATTCCTAGTTGGTTTCGTTCTTCGAGAATACTTTTCTTTGTCCGAAGCTCATCGAAGAATTGGGAGAGTACAAGCTGTCTCAGTGCCTTACTTTCATTGACCTGAAGGAGGCATTCAATTCTGCCGTCTGTCGAAACTGAAGCGGTCATTGAAGCCACTCATGGCGTTCCTACTCAGTACATCAGAGTCTTCGAGAGCTGTAAAGTAGATTCACGAGCAAGATCTCACCATTCTACGACGACGTGGTTATCGACGTGAAGAGAGGGGTTCGGCGAGGGGATACCATATCCCCGAAGCTCTTTAGCGCCACTCTTGAAAACGTCATGCGCGAACTGGAATGGGAAGACATGGGAGTGAAGGTCGGCTGCCGGCAACTATACCATGTTCGCTTCGTTGACGGCGTCCTGCTCATGACACCGAGCATCAGCCAGGCGGAGCAAAAGCTGGCCGGCTTCGATCGCGAGGCATTGCCTGCCTTCCCGCTCCCGGCTTCCCGTAACCCTGTTGGTATTCATGAACCACCGGGGAGCGGGGGCGACCGCTACGCGTGAGTTAGATTCGCAGCGGAGGCGGGGATTGCAAGATTTTAAAAACTAATTTCTCAAATTACCGGTTTTTCAACTGGATATTCAAGTGTTTCTAGTCTCGCAGAAATCCAAACACATGACATTCATGCTCAGAAGCAGTGGACGGGAATGTACCGCATTATAACGCGAACCGATGGGGAAATCAGTATTTTATTCTAGCTGGACGATTCCAATGAATGCTTTTCGTTCCACTAAACGAATTCATTGCTTCCGCTTTAGATTCTTCAACAAATTGCAACAAATTGCAAATTTTCCTCTAAAAATCTAGGCATTCTACTTCTGCGTAAAATCGTGGAGGTCAAATGATAGACAGTTCTATGCCTACGTCTTCTTGTAAAGGTCTGGTAGTCGCCAGCCAACAATGAAGGTCCAGTTGCCTCTTCTAGTAAGCCTTTCTGTATTGTTGGATATTACGTATGTTTTCTATAGCCCCACGAAGTTAAGCAGAGAACGGTCGCACGATCGGGCGCCTGGGAAGTCTCTATTCGTCCCTGTCGTATGCCAGAGTGCTCCAATCGATCTTCCTTGCTCGAGTGCTACGAAGAGCGTCACAGCTTGCCTTCAGGGCATTCACGAAGAAGCCCGATCAGCACGCTAGTGGGCAATCTGTTCCATGTTCTTTCAACATCTCGTTTAACTCAGTCCTTCCTCCAGCGTCCGACATTAGGTTGACGGCACTCCTAATTTTCCACGACTTGGCTCATACGTCAGCGTGTCTGACTTTCGAACGTCATTAAAGATCGACACAGCTGAATATAGTATAAAAAGTGAGGTGACTTCCTCTTTGATGTCCATAGCGATCATTTCATAGATCGTCGTGTGGAAATGCCCCGTGGTCACCTTCGCGCCGTTCTATCCTTTCACATGTTTATTCGTTTTCTACGAAACCTCGACGCTGAGTTCTACGTCCTGGGTGCACGGCGCACCCAGGACGTAGCACTCAGCGTTGGACGTATGACCATTAGAAGAAAGTTGTCTTCCACATTCTCTAAAGGTGAGACGAAGATAGACTGCAAGAAGAAATGGCTGAAGAGTTTTGATAATGTTTGCACACTTTTTCGAATTTGGAACTACTTAAGTATCCAAGAATTAATGTCTAATTTCATACATATATTTATTTTTATTTTTATTTTGTTGGGCGCAAGTAGGTCGGAGGGGGGTCATCCTATACTCAACGGTTGTTTGCCTTGGTAAGAGGGCACGTGTGTGTGAAATTACATCAGAAATGGCCTACCTCAATTCACTGTAAGGGTAGAACACACCGGTGCTGCAAAAAAATCCGGTTTCAAAAGCACAAACCGTTCGTAGCGGCCTTTTTTGCTTACTCCGAAGTTCAATACTATCTCGCTGAAGATGTCGTATTTTACACTCAGAACGTACTCTTAACATGTCCACTGACTGGCAACGGGAATGGTAGAGAAGTGGTACCGCGATATCCCGCAGAAATAGAGTGCATAGCGCATCCGACGAGAGAACTATTCATCGTCAACATTTCAGATTAATTATGTGATTTTTCCAATAAAGTAAGTGACAGAAACCAAACCCTGATCTTATCTCTTCATATCAGAACGCGCCTCCTCCTCCCCCCCCCCCCCTCCCGAAGATGGTCCAGGAAGAGGTTGCGAGACATATGGCGAAGATAACCCCCTGTGAAGCCGACTTTCGATGTAAAACAGCCATCGAAATCCCATTGTGTGCAAGTGCTCACACCGCTTCATTAACGACTTTCCGGCGTTCCCGACCGGTTGAATGCGGGTAGGCCGGGAGCCTCCCGCCATCGGCGCGTGAGCTTCCCGTTACTTCCCGGCAGGTTCGTGAATACGAACTTTTGCTTCCCGCCCCGGTCGCTTTCCACGGGAAACCTTGAACGCTCCCGGGAACGTTCATGAATACGGCCACAGGTGTGGCTTTGAATCCCCTCCCACCCTGGATCCCGTCGGTGATGGCGGCGACTAACTCATGCAAGAGTCCTCAAAGGTCAACAAAGCTCGGAACTCCGGAGGCCTTCTCTCACTTGCTTCAATTGTGTAACTCCAAGCATCATTCTTTCGCTACGCGATGATGGTCACGTTTTCATATTGATTTTGTGTGGGACGTTAGAACAGGAAGAACATTGAAGTCGAATGGGAGGGCCTGGAGCCCAGCGCTCTTCGTCTTCTTCACGACTTCTTCGACGCTCTTGATCTGGTCGCTTCTTCGACGCCATATTTTCTCATCCTTCTTCAGCGGGATCGTCTTCGTGAGATTCATCTGGAGTCTAACGCTATCACATACATGAAATCGGTCAGCATTCACTTTTCTTGACTAATAGTTGGTGTTATTAAACATCGTGGCCTTTCTTGTTTGATAGGACCCGAATCTTTTCGGCAGGAACCGAACCAGGAACTCTGAATTCAGGATGGTCCTGGAAGACACTACCTCTCCACTACACCTACGTAAACATGAAGCACTAGTTTTCAACAAATCAGCATTGTTCTCCGCACCTGTTTCAGATGTAGAATATCCAGAACTTAAGGTTTTTGGTTGTGGTCTCCCCAACACTAACTAGAAGTCCTTCATCCCGGCTGGATCTGCGATTTTGTACCAGACTTGTCTTGTAAGGATAAATTTTTAACTTGTCCATCGGTTGGCAACCGAAAGCCATTGTAAACGCTGCATTTGCATTGCAACTGCCTTAACGGCATCCCATAGGAGTAAAGTACATGGAGCATCCCAAACTGTGACAGAGTAGTGCCAACCTTTGGCCTTCATAAGGGCTAACAACATGTTAACCTGTTGTTTGCCCTTATCTGCTATTAGGGCATGCACCCCTCGCATGGACATGAGGTTTGTCAAAACGCAAAAGTCATGCCCCACGCAGAACCCAAACCCCAACCTTTCGTCTGCTACGCTATCCACTCGGACGTCTGGGGCCGGATTCATCAACGACTTACTGCAATTTAACAGAGAAAATTACAGCCGAAATCCCCGACAACGCGGCTTATCAAGCGATATGGTGAGCGATAAGCCGCGCTATGTGAATTTCTCTGTTAAAGTTATGTAAGTCGTGGAGGAATCCGCTCCCGGGGCCGTATGCTCGTGTTCCCAGTTGGGGGAAATCCAATCAATATCAACATATCTTATCACGTCCCAATTCCCCATCGGGTAATATTCGGGGTAGTCGAGCGTACGGCCGCAGGTCGACACACTTCCCGGAAATATAGCACTCTCGCCTGCATCAGTGACTGTTTCTTGCTCTGTCACCGAGTCCGACGCGAGAGTATACCGCGTAGTTTCAAGAAATGAAGCTTGCTGTTATAACGGATCCTTGAATCCTTCGCAATAGAAATACTTGCTTTCGATTTGCTCAAAATAACCATTTCCTTTAGTTGAATAAAACTGAAGGCTTCCAAATAGCCGGTCAGAATCAGCACACGAGATTTACGCAGTGAGGAAAGTGTAAACTCCGTGAACTTGGCGGCACCTCTTATGCGGGCATCGTCCTTGCCGCAGCGTTGCAGCAGCCGTTGCACGTATTTGAGAGCTGGTGTACATCTCTTCAAACAATTCGTATATCCTACCAAAGGAGCAGTGTGTTATGTTCGTGTTTCCGTCACAACTGGAGTGGGGGTACTGAGAAGCCTAACACGACGGCAACCGTGCATGGCGAGCCCTTGACGTGCCGAACACGTCGGCAACCGTGCACTGCACGGCGAGCCGTAGACGTGCCGAACACGTCAGCAACCGTGCATAGGCATTTAGGTGATCATCGACGGAAGGCCTTCACAGCAGGGGCAATCGATATCGATCGATATTATCGATTTATTGTGGATTTCGTTCAAGCGGTCCGAAACTTCAGCCCTGGGGGTAATCGAGGTCGCTGCACACGAATCTGAAGTCGGATAAATCGTTAGCGATCGATTATATCGATTTTTGTAGATGTCGTTCAAGCGATTCGAAAATTAGGTTCCGGGGTAATCGAAGTCGCTGAAACGAATCTGAAGTTCGTTTTTGAAGGTGTTGGTTGAGGATAACCAAGTCATCGACTTTTTAAGTCGTTGAAGCGAATCAATTGTAGGACAGGCCTTGATCGATAGTTTCAAAATCCAACTTCACATTTGCATTCTCTGCGACCAAGACTATCATCAATGTGATATACTTGAATCTTCTGCCAATTTTGCAAAAAAAAGCTTTCCCAATTTTTTTAAAAGGAATGTCAGATTCCTGTTTAGCTACCTCGATTACTTCCAGGGCTGACGTTTCGGACCGCTTGGACTAAATTCACAAAAATCGATAACATCGATCGCTATCGATTGATCCGACTTCAGATTAGTGGCCAGCGACCTCGATTACCCCCAGGGCTAAAGTTTCGGACCGCTTGAACGAAATCCACAATAAATCGATAATATCGATCGATATCGATTGCCCCTGCTGTGAAGGACTTCCGTCGATGATCACCTAAATGCCTATGCATGGTTGCCGACGTGTTCGGCACGTCTACGGCTCGCCATGCATGGTTGCCGACGTGTTCGGAACGTCTACGGCTCGCCATGGACGGTTGCCGACGTGTTCGGCACTTTACGGCTCGCCATGCACGGTTGCCGACGTGTTCGGCAACCGTGCATGGCGAGCCGTAAAATGTATGTAATGGTTAACTGAGAGACGAGACTACAAGCCAACTGCAAAGATGAGCGCATTGGATCTTTAAAAGGCTAGCAGGCTCAATACGTCTACAATGTAACTTGGGTCGGCTTTCCTGGTTGGGTTTTCTCCTGTGAATCAGCTGGACCATTAGGGTGTTCTGCACTAGATTGTCTCCCCTCCATGCGCGTTTCTTTCTTCAAAGGTCTGCATCAAACCGTTCAATATGATAATTTTGCTAGCTTCATTGACTTATCGAACAAATGCGAACTACCAATTTATTCTAGTGCTATGCTATGGTTAAATCCCCAATAGCAGTGGGTTGCTCATGTGAAAGGGATAAGAAGAATAAAGGATAAAGGACGGCGTTATTCAATCCCTTTTGGGATGCGCCACGCATTCTACTTCTACGTGATATCGTGGAGACGATGTGAATGCGTGTTTGGCCATACGATGACTTGCGGTGGCCAGCTGAACAAGTCAGCCCTCTATCCTTCCCAGACGACTCTAGTATTAAATCACCGACCCCGGAGGGATGGAAGGCATGGTTGGCCTGGGCGGGAAATCCGAACCAGGAACCTGGTATCGGGTGCACGCGACAGTCGGCGCCTCCTCCGACTGCGCTACACGCGCCCATATGAAGGGGGAATCACCAAAAGATCTGAATTGCAACAAAAGGTGCTCCAGAAGTTGTATTACTCCTTTTCTCTGTTTTAGAAAACATTGTCACTATGATTTCGTTCGTCCTCTCCGTTACTAGTGAGTTTGAATTCCTTAAATGTTGGAGAACAAACATTTTGCGGCTTACTAGAGCAGAACAGCAAAGACGAGCTACTCGTTTAGGTTTGACATGCAGTATTTTCTACTCGTTCTGCCTTCACCGACGCTACAGAGCAGCCTACTTTTGAGGAAGATCTCGCTTATATACATAATGAATGAAAGTGTTAAATAAACACCAATAATGTTGAAGGATGTTGGTGGCGATGTCCGTTCCTCCACGTGGTGCCACTTTAAACTGTTCGCCTCTGCGAAGCTAATCACGGACATTCGAGTACAGGCGACAGGCCCTAGTGACAGGCCGGCCTATGGAGATCCCATGTCACATCACATGGTTGATGACGTTAAGTGAGTATCGAGATAATGCTACGGCGTCCGCGGGAGCCGACGCGCACTCGCAGAGCCCGGCGAGTGTGAGAAGTATGCGAGGGTCCCTGATGCGAGGACGGCATCGGGGGGAAACTGAGCTAGTCCGAAAGTCCCGTAACGTAGGCAAGACCCGCGTAGCTACGCTGAATGTGGGTACGTTGACGGGCCGCTCGTGCGAGTTGGCAGAAGCACTGGAGCGAAGACGAATCGACTTATGTGCGGTACAGGAGACGAGGTGGTCCTGTTGTAAGTCGAGGGACATAGGCCGAGGCTTCAAGGCCATTCTGTGCGGCAGTCCCAGGACCACCAGCGGAGTTGGTGTAATCGTCTCCGAACGTTTCCGAGACGCGATTATAAGCGTGGAACGTTTTAATGACCGCTTGATGAAGGTCGTAGTCGCTGCTGAACAGCGTATGTATCATTTCTTCTCTGCATACGCTCCGCAGGCAGGCTGCTCTGAGAGAGCCAAGGATGAGTTTTGGACCCTGCTTGATGAAAGGACAGCAGAGGTACCGTCAGAAGACGCTGTCGTTATCGCAGGTGACCTCAACGGTCATGTGGGGACTGCGAAAGATGGTCGCAGCTGTCACGGCGGTTTCGGATATGGAGCACGTAACGCTGATGGTGAGCGAATCCTTGAGTATGCGGACTCGCATAACCTCATTATCGCGAACACCATATTTCGAAAGCGTGACTCCCATCTGGTGTCGTTCTATAGCGGGAGCACCAAGACACAGATCGACTTCATCCTTGTGAAGCATCGCGATCGAAAGCTGGTTACAGATGCGAAGGTGGTGCCGTACGAGACTGTCGCCACACAGCACCGTCCGCTGATATGCACTCTTAAGTTCGCCCCTCCGAGGCTGAGGCATGTCGAGCGATGCGGTCCACCGAGAATCAAGTGGTGGCGATTGAAGGAAAACGCTGCAGCTTTTGTTTCTCGTATTCGGTTGCCGACGGTGACAACCGTCGACGAAACATGGAAAGATGCAACCGATACGATTTTACAAGTTGCATGCCCTGAATTAGGCATGACTAAGCCTGGACGCCGCAAGATCGAGAAGCTGGCGTGGCTGTGGACTAACGACGTAAGAGAAAAAGTCCGAGAGAAGAAAAAATTATATCACGCGTTCCTGCGCGACAAGACTGCAGACAAATGGCGTATGTACCAGGAGGCGAAGAAAGCGGCAAAGAAGGCCGTAGCCGTTGCAAAAGCCGTCCATTATGATGATCTCAGCGATAAACTCGAGACGCGCGATGGTGAACGACATCTTTATCGACTTGCCAAGGCACGCCATCGTCAGGCCGAGGACATAGAGAAATTCTTGGGCATCAACGATGAGAATGGCCATCTACTGACGAACCGCAAGAGGGCTATGAAACGATGGCATGACTACTTCGAGAGAATTTCGACAGAAGAGTTTGCCCATCCGCCCATCCCTTGCGTCCCTCCTACGCATGGTCCTGTGCAGAAAATCACTGTGGAGGAGACGGAAGCGGCTTTGAAGAAGATGAAGCCAGGCAAAGCAACGGGCCCCGATGATATAGCAGCCGACCTATGGAAGTTGAGGTGCTGGAGTCCTGCTGAGTGGCTAACGAAGTTTTTCAACCAGGTTGTTACGGAAAAGAAGGTACCTGGTAGTTGGCAGGAAAGCACGACGATCCCGATATGGAAGAAGAAGGGCAGTCCTGCGGACTGCACGAATTACCGTCCAATTCGCTTGCTCTCGCACAGCATGAAAATCTTCGAGCGAATTGTAGATGGACGTATTCGCGATATCGTCCAACTTTCCACCAATCAATGTGGCTTCGTAGCGGGCAGTGGCACCATCGATGCCATACATGCTGCTCGTCTTCTGGTAGAGAGACATCGCGAAAAGCAGAAACCGCTGCACATAGCTTTTCTCGACTTAGAGAAAGCATTTGATCGTGTACCGCGTGAGGTTATATGGTACGCCTTACGACAACACGGTGTTCCCGAAGAGCTTATTGAGTGGGTGCGCATACTTTACTCTGGTCCAAAGAGTAGTGTGCGAGCGCCAGCCGGCACATCGGCGGAGTTTCCTATCTCCGTTGGTGTTCACCAGGGCTCTGCGCTTTCCCCGCTCCTATTCATTGTCGTAGTGGATGCCATTTCGAGAGACCTTCAGAAGCCTGCCCCCTGGACGCTGCTGTATGCAGATGACGTAATGCTTGCAAGCGAAGAGAAGAGCGAACTCGAGCGACAAGCGCAAGCTTGGTACGATCGCTTGGCGATGTTCGGGCTCAAGCTAAACGTCAAAAAATCTGAGTACTTGACGACAGACGTAAACGAAGCCGGGTCCATTGAGATCAATGGCACTGCGCTAGTACGAACGACAAATTTCAAGTACCTTGGATCTGCAATTGCGTCTGATGGTAGTCTGACGTTCGAGGTGAACTCGCGCGTGAGCGCAGCGTGGTCCAAATGGCGCTCGATGACAGGCGTTTTACGCGACAGGAAGATACCGGAATGCCTTAAATTGAAGATCTATAGAACCATCGTCCGACCAGTAGCGATGTATGGAGCTGAGTGCTGGCCTGCAACCAAGGAGGTTGAGACTCGCCTCAGCGTAATGGAAACGAAAATGCTGCGATGGACGGCTGGTGTTACGCGTCTGGACCATATTCGCAACGATGAAATACGCCAGAGGTTTGGTGTCGCTCCAATTGCTGACAAGTTACGTGAAGCTCGCCTTCGGTGGTATGGCCACGTTCTTCGAGCTAGTGGTGACACTGTTAGGAAGATTGGCCTTAACATAGATGTGCCCGGAAAACGGCCTAAAGGGCGGCCGAAGCAGCGATGGCTTGATACGTTGCATGTGGACCTAAAGGTTGCTGGTATCCATCCCGATCAAGCATTTGATCGTGTAAAGTGGCGTCACCACACCAGAATAGCGGACCCCGCCTCGAAGCGGGACAAACGCTGAAGAAGAAGAAGAAGAATGTTGAAGGATGTTGTAGCTATGGAAGCTCAAGTGTTGGCAGTTAGTTTTTACTGTCAATGCACAATGCACTCATCCAAAGTATAATAAATTCTAGATCAATGACGAAGATGGTGGAAGTACAGAGTTTAGGAGCGAGGGCAGGTCAGGCGTGGGGTTCAACTTTGCTGAAAATTTACGACCCCCACCCCTTCGAACCTCCGAAGCGGAATTCGTACGACCCCCTCCCTCTCTTCGCCACTGTTTTATCTTTTATATGTCTTGATTTCTTCAACGGTTTATGTGATTTTTGAACCCTTTAGTAGGTTCTTCTTTTCAGATGCGGCTTCGACATTGAAGAGAACACATGAAAAGAAATCAATGAACAACACATGCTTTGAGAACACAATAAGATTCTTCAAAGTTTTAAATGCCATTTTTCGACACCTCGAAATAAAGATTTTCTGGTAGCAGTCTTCCAATCGACGACACATTTTCTACCTGAACGAGCGACGTCTGCATCTGAAATTGTATTATATATATATATATATATATATATATATATATATATACATATAAGTTTGAGCTTTACTTACTGACGACTTAAGTGCATTCCCCATAAAAATTTTGAAGCGAGTCGATTACGAAGCAGCAAACGAATGATGGACGATGGAATTCCCATGTAGATAATGTTCTACCATAGAAGGAAACATCAAAAAATGAAAATAAAGTCTACAAAAACTCAAACCCTGTCTATCGTACAGCAAAAAAAAACAAGCTTCTCCGCAACGATGATTTTATGGAAACAAAATTATTTTTTAACCGAAGCAAACCACCCATGCAGATAGAATTCTGTCACAAAAACGTTCAAGTCTTGATCAATGCGCAGTGAAAAAATCATGATATTCTGGATCGAACAGGTTGAATCGAGCTTTGGTCGACTTTGCACGAACGTCATCGTAGCGACAAAATTGAACGCTCACAAAAAGTTCACAACTCGATAAGTTCTTCGAATTTCGAGAATTTCGTTAATTTTTCAAAAACGAGGAGAGGCACTTTCCTACCATGTAAGGACCATTTTCTAACCAAGAAACTATCTCAACGGTAGGTCGGAACGGCCCAAGTGTTGTATATGGGAATCGTCTCTGGGAAACACCAAAATGCAAATATCTCGAATATCTATTTCTCTACAAAATTTGTAGCCGCTTGGACATCACAGGAGGCTTCTTGATTGTCGACTTCTCTATAGACCTTTATATCGTCCGCGTACATTTTATCATCGTCATCGCTGTTTCCAATCAACTTGAGCCCGCCCTTCACGCGAGGGTTGACGCCGCCAACGGCCCAGCTTCCGTCGTCCCTAACTCTGCGCGGAGTTGTATTGGGGTCGATATTTGCATTTTGGTGTTTCCCAGAGACGATTCCCATATACAACACTTGGGCCGTTCCGACCCACCGTCGAGATAGTTTCCTGGTTAGAAAATGATTCTCACATGGTGGGAAAGTGCTTTTATTCTAGTTTTTGAAAAGTTAGCCAAATTCCCAAAATTTGAAGAAATTACCGAGTTATGAAACTTTTCGTGAACATTCAATTTTACCGCTCCGACGACTTTCGTGCAAAGTCGACTAAAGGGTGATCCAGAAGATGTTCGATCCAGAAAATCATGATTTTGTCACTGTGCGTTAATCAAGGCGTTTTTGTGACAGAACTTTATCCGTATGGGTATGGGTGTCTGTTCGGTTAAAAATAATTTTGTTTTCATGAAAACGAAAATTTTGTATACGATCCATCCTAATCATATCGTCATCGCAGCGGAGAAGTTTAGTTTTCTTACTGTGTAATAAGCACGACTTAAAATTTTGTACGGTACAATGCCACTCTCTGACATGTTATAGATGCGTTTCTATTTGCATGTGCTTTCACATAAGATTTACGAATTGCCACTATTGTCAATGGCAGCAGCATCGTGCCCGCTCGAGCAGGGCTTACACCCTTCTGAGAGACTCAAAGCCTGGGTGAGGTGATCCGCTGCGCTGCGCACCGGGGCGGTCAGCGGTCCTCGTCCCAGTGCCAGTGGATTGAACCGTCTCGCGGAGACGACGTAGTGATCGGTTATCGGCCGCAATCAAACTGTACGCGAGTAAGTGCACGACGACGGTCGCGGCGGTGGGGTGGTCGCGCAGTTGATGGCCGGGCACCCGCGACCGGCTCGTTGTTCTTCGGCGCATCGATTCCGCTCATTACCGGTAATACACTTTTTGACACATTCGGATCTTCAGGACGCCTTCTCGCTCCATCTGAGATCATCACGTTGCCTTTTCCTCTTCAAATCACTCCGTTGGGTATTTCTGAACTCTTCGATGCTACGTACCTACACCACCTGCTTTACATCCTCTAAACTTCCGGAGATTCTGCTCAATCTTGCAGATTGGGTCATTGATTCGCTAATCTGTGTAAAGTGCTTCTGCGAAGTTCCGTGCGCCTTGCAGTCTCCTATCCAGATTGTTCAGGCATGGCGGACCAGACGCAAAGCGTCTGGCAGCGACGGCAGTTCTCTCTGCTCGCGCTGTTCTTTCAGATGATCTTTCTCGTGCTATTCTCGATATTTTGCCGCTACATCGATCCGCTGGACGACAGTAAACGAATCTACAGCGGGACTGATTACCCATGTGAGGTTTTAGCAAGAGGAGCTATGGTTTTCTTTAAAACTTGAAATATGCATAGGCGAGCAATTCAAAATTTTTCCTTCTAATATCCCACTCGCACTTCCGGTGACGAGCAGATTCTCAGGGTTTCCTGATATGGAGCTCTTAACATGCTCGAGTGATCGTAAAATTCTCAAGGCTTAATCAACAAGAAGGCTCCTGAGCCGATTGATCCTCACATAGCAGTGCGTTGGTTCAACTGTGTGAGTGGTTTTATGTTCTCGGTAGCGCGAAACCATTTCCATGGAGGGAACATTAAGGGATAATACACCTCCTGCTTCAAGCTTGTCCATACCTTTACAATGGAATGGATTGAGAATGTTGCTTCTTGATCTTTCAACTATTCACATGTTTTGGTTTTCAAGCAGTTTACGTTATTTATTTTATTTATTTTTAAATAGTTTTTTAAAGCTTTGTCAGACCATTATTTCCAATGCAAGCTTTTATTTTTAAAACCTTTTTGCAAGTTCCCAGTTTTGAAGGTCATTGCGCTTCTTAACCTTACGTTGCAACAAATTTTTATACACTAGCTACTATGTATCATACTTCATAAAACTACATTGCCCCTGGAAGAGGCGCCGACTGCGGTGAGAACGCTCACGGTTGTTTAGTTGGTTCCGGTCCAAGCGTTCCATCACGATGGGTCGGTGAATTGATACTACACTTGTCTGGGAAAGATAAACCGCTGTCATGATTTGCCGATCAAGTGGCGGTAGTCATTGTGTGTCGGACCAGGAGTCTTCAAATTGCCTCTTCAATATTACAGTAGTAGTAAAGTAAAATGCGAGGAGCACGCTTCACTACAAAGAGACTGATTGCCGCCATCTTTTATGTTGTGTCATTAAAAATACACTCGCAGGATAAGCATACGACCCCAAAGAGAAGAATTTCAGTAGCTGCATGAATTTCGAAGCCACGGAACTGTGTTTCGCATTGTAAAGCTGCAGAAAGCGTAGTGCTTTTTCTTTTTGAGCTCTGCCTTCTCATCTTTTCGTGCCTTAACGAGATGTTTAATAAAAGTTTTAATCAAATTGATCAAGCAGAAACCAAGCCGTCAGAAATAGAGCGGAATATGAGCATTCACACTACATACAGTACCGCCGCTAAACATTCAACCAAACGACGTTTGCGACGCAAAAACGCGTTTTTTGCGTCGCATCATGATAACTTTGTTCAAAGTAAAGCCTTTCTCACCAAAATTTACAAGCGCTCCTAGCATTATCCTGCCTACCAATGGGCATGTAACCGCCATTAAAAAGTGGATGGAAGCCTGAAAACCAGTGCCGCAATTAAGGAGGGTCCTAATTACTGTGACCCGACCCAACACCGTCGCCGAGTCTCGCTTAATTATGTCCCCAGGCGCAAATAGTGCCGCCCAGTTGAATTTTAAAACTCTTAAACCTAATTAAAATTTATTTTCCTGCTGTTTGTGACTTTCTCCTGGCTGCGACAATTCATTTGATACCAAATTTGGCAGGAAAATATGCATGAGTCTGCAGCTGCTTCAACCGATTTTGTTCATTTCAACGGAAACATCCTCAGTCTAAACCTGTTATTGTAGCTTGCAATCTACTCATCTTTAAGGAAGAAAAATGACATAAAAAATTTACGCTTCGATTTCACTTTGGGCATTTGTGTGCTGGTTGCAATTCGTCAAACTGCAAGTGAACCTTGGTAAAGAGCACTCCCTGTCGCCGATTTTGGCTGCGAATATCTACGTCCTAAGCAAATGAGTTAGTCCAAAAATATGTTGGCTAACCGTACGCAATGTAGGGACTCCAGGTATCAAATATCGAGAAGCCGGGAAATCATATGGCCGAATTTCAGCTGGTTAAAGTGAAGACTTTTTTCAAAAGTGCGACTGAGCTTCTACAGCGTTTCATGCACAGTCTTTGCAGAATGAACGTTGGGAAGCCCAGCATTCATATTAAGTATTTTTTCGCTCAAAATTTTCAACCAGTCCAGATGCCAATATTTTGACGCACCAGATCGAGCGTCGATGTAGAGGTCTTCTTCGACCATAATTGCACTGACCTGACATGCCCTACAGAGATATTGCACTCGGCTGCATGACCAACGAATCCCTCACTTTTCTTTCTTGTAATTACGGGCCTGTTCGACTTTATGCAACTCACCAATATCGATCCATGCTGCCAAATCTCGATGAGTTTTTATGTTTTCCGAATTGCGTACATCATATTAGGTTGTCCGGAAAGTTCTCACTGTTTTGAGTGCTCCACTTTGAACTAACATAACTTTCTAAAATTCTATCGGATTTAGTCGAAATAAACACCGCTTCAGTCAGCACACTTTTGCCAACGGGAAACCAGTCGTCTTATTCCATCAACGAAAGAATTAGGTGGTCGAGATTCGATAAAATTCACGAAAGCTGTTTTGGCTTGGTGTTGACTGGTGAAGGTTTTACCAGCGAAAAGTTCTGAAAGTGTTTGGAAAGGTGGTAGTCGATTGGTGAGAGGTCTGGAGAATATGACGGGTGAGGCAGAACTTCAACCCTTAGTTCGTTTAATGTTCGTGTGGTGATTTGCGAAACGTGTGGCGGGCGCTATCGTGCAAAAGAATCGGGCCTTTTCTGCTGGTCATTGCTAACTGAAGTTGACTCGATTTTCGGTGCATTTCGTCGGTCTCCTTACAACAGGACTTTGCTTTGATCGTTTGGCCTGTAATGAAAAGTTGTAATGGATCACACCAGCCGCTGACCACCACACAGGGACCATTACCTCTTTTGGTGGAGGTTCGCCTTCGGAAAATGCCTAGGGGGTTCGACGGCGTGCAACCACTGCCCGGAACGTTTACTGTTATCATACGGAATCCACTTTTCATCACAAGTGATGACTCCATCCAAAAAGGGGTCCGTTTTGTTGCGTAAAAGGTGAGAAGAACAAATCTCGAAACGTGACAATTTTTGCCGCTCACTCAACTCTTGGGGCACCCACGTTTTCAGCTTTATCACTTTCCAAGGCGTTTCAAAGCATCTGCAACTGCAGCTCTACTGACGTCTAGCTCTTTCGCGATTTCGCGAACTGTTTAGGATGGTTTGGCTTCCACCAATTCTTTCAACTCGTCGTCCAGGATTGCCCTTGATCGACCGCTACAGTATCATCTTCGAGGCTGAAATCTCCAGTCCGGATTTTACTGAAGCACTGGCACACAGTGCCTTCTCCAGCACTATTATGCCCCACACTTGATCGATATGTCAAGCTTCTCGGCTGCGGATTCTCCCAATTTGAAGTTGTAATAAGATATCGCTCGGAATTGCTCATTTGACATACTCCAATAAGCCCTTCAAGAACAGAAATACAAAACAATGTTGAAACATATTTTTTTAGTCAGATAAAGGGAAAAATTCTGTGCAGAAAGTAACATTAATGCGCAATACAAGTTTTTTTAGTGAATTTTTACTTGATAATAGACGAATGAAAGATAGCAACGCAAAACGCTGATAACTTTCCGGACAACCTAATAACATGAAATTGTTGGCTGAAAATTTCAGTACGATTTCTTTCATGCTTTCATTCACTTACTCAAAAATGAACACTTCGTTTGAAGTTTTATAAAATTCTCATTTTTTTGTAGAAAATAATGGTTTATATCCTGTTCTAAAACGTAGAACCGCGGCAGTTTTTAGCGCCAAAAGAGATTGCGCCATGCAATTGTCCAAGACATCGCGGCTTTTATTCGATTGATAGCAAAATTGCTGTTTGCATAGAGTTTTACGCCTGTAAACAACATAACAAAGAAAATTGTAAAAACACATATTCTCCTTTTGATACCTCATGTAAGCAGCATTCACATTATAAATCAAATAAAATTCGCGGCGAGCTTTTCAAGTGCAGGGCGCAATCTGGTCTTTGATGCACTAAATGAATCCTACCTTGTTGCGCTTTAAGACAAAAGTTATTTGATTATTTTTTCAAAAGAAACAAAGCTTGTGTAAAATTATTACATTCGTTCGGGCAGGTTAACTATTAAAAAATTCAAGAAAGTTATACCAAATTGTTCTTGGAAAAATTATTCTACCCTTCTTGAAGTGTTCGTATTTTAACCTGTAAAAAGCTCGCTTCAATTTGGAAGATGTTTAATTCGTATTTAAATGGAAAAGTGTCCAACTCGACGTGAAAATGATAAATGCATATTTTACGTTGCGGCTAGGCACACAATTTTGAGAAATATAGAATCTGCGTGATCTACGCAATCCGGAAGACCCAAAAGGTCCTCAAGATTTGGCAGCATGGATCGATATTGGTGAGCTGCATAAGGTCGAACAGGCCCGTAGTTACGAGAACGAGAAGTGAGGGATTCGTTGGTCATACAGGCGAGTGCAATATCTCTGTAGGGCATGTCAGGTCAGTGCAATTATGGTCGAAGAAGACCTCTACATCGACGCTTGATCTGGTTCGTCAAAATATTGGCATCTGGACTGGTTGAAAAATTTGAGCGAAAAAATACTTAATGTGAATGCTGCGCTTCCCAGCGTTCATTCTGCAAAGGCTGCGCATGAAACGCTGTAGAAGCTCAGTGGCACTTTTGAAAAAAGTCTTCACTTTAACCAGCTGAAATTCTGCCATCTGATCACCTGGTTTCTCGATATTTCATACTTGGAGCCTCTACATTGTGTATGGTAAGTGTAGACGTATTTTTGGACTAACTCCTTCCTTAGGACAGCCAAA